>BQNB010018596.1:35102-54121 GCA_026074375.1 Tanacetum coccineum
ATTTTGTACCTTTTGCAACGGCTCAATATCAAAGATGGGTCTAAAATTGTCAGCAGCATCTAGAGTAACCTCTTGAATCTTCGCCATGTACAGATAATGTGCTTCCAATTCTTGATCTTCAGGTTCATCATCAGTGTCATCCCTCCAGTCAGCTTGCTCTGCATTCAACTGAAATCTAGCTTCCTTTTGCTTACACGATAGCCTTTTCTCTTTGTGATAAGCTGCATCATTTGCCCATTTTGGTTTCTGACATTCCCTTGCTATATTCTTTGCAATTATAACACTAAATCCCAGATTGTTGTACCACCTGTGTACCTACATTCTCCTTAGCCCCAACAACATTGACTACCCTTTGATTATCATACCTAGTGCCTCTGTTAATCCTTGGAGTATTATCCTGATTTGCTATACTGGTGTTTGATGAAGTTCTGAGGTTGTCGTTGGTAGGTTTGTAGATTTTCTTAAATGATAGAGAAATTAAAGCCATAAGTTTATCAATTTCCTTATCCTTTGATAATTCATCATCATCAGCAACTATAGCAGGTTCTTGATCATAAGTAGGCGTAGAAAAATTAACAATTGCTTTTCCTTTGTTTCTAGTAGCAGTTTGTTGTGATCTAGTTGAGGAATTGTAAGAGTAGTGAGTAGGATGGTTTTGAGGATGGTAAGCTGGTTGTTGTTGAGCAACAAGTGCAAGTGGATTAGTAGTACGTGCTAGTCTTTAAGCTCTTAACTCATTGACTTCATTCTGGTGTTGCTTCACTTGACTCTGCTTAACAAGTGTCACAAACCTTTTCCATTCTGGTTGTAATTATAGTAAGAACTGGACATTCACTTGATGATTGGTAACATCACACTTATTTTTGACAAGCTTATTCATCATCTTGTAGAACCTTGAGTAATATAATTCAAGTGATTCACCATTTCGTGAAGTGAATTTTCCAAACTCCCAGTACAAATTGGTTTCAAGATCTTGAACATTGATTTATTCACCTTGTTTCAACGTTTCAATAGCTTTCCACATCTCACATGCATTTGAACAAGCATCAACTGTGGAATAGATATCATTATCTATCCCTGTGAGAATTATCTGAACAACTTTAGCTTCAGCATCTAGTTGGTTCCTTATGTCTTGTGACACATTCTTATAGTTCTCCATGTACCCTTTTGTAGTGGTTTCGGAACTACCTTCTGCAACTGGAATAGTCTTCTCAGTCCATTTGAATTTTTAGGGTGGATTATGGAGACAATCGTGGATGAGTTCATTGTTAGATTTGGTGTCGATGTATCTCTTGAATATGGATTTCCACTGAACATAATTACCAGGTGCTAACATTGGTGGATGGTCTTTATCACCTACTTCCATGATGGCATTGTAAAGAGAATTTGATGTTTGAGTTTTCAAATTAGTATTGCTATTTGATATTTTGATGTTGTGAATGGATATCGGATCTTAAGTTTTATGAAGTGATTGAGATTGTGGTTTGATTTAACTTTGAATGTTGTATATCTCTCAAGTTGAACGGTATAAATCACCTGTATAAATCACCGGTATAAACTCATGATATAAATCACCGGTATAAATCACCCCTTTAGACTGCGTATAAAAAACATATAAAAAGTCGTATTTAAAAAACGTATAAAACGCCTTAAGACTTAAAAACTTCAAATCACTTAAAGACACAATTTTTGATGTTTTTGTTTGATTTTTCTAGTAAACTTACTTTCATAAGCCTATTAGAAGCATAAAAATACAAACTTTAAAGATTTTAACACAAAAAATTTGGATCAAGATTCTTGGTACAAAAAACTTTTCAAACCAAAAATACTTAAAAAAATGAAATCTTTTGAAGTTTTTCAATGCTTTCCTTTTAAACCTAGCTTATACTAATATAGATAAACAAGAAAGTAACAAACTTTATGGTTTTTGAACACACAAAAGATGAAATCTGTTGTGATGAGTTCTGATTCGTAGTTTTATATACCTAAAATATATATATATAATATAACCTTAAGAGTAATTAAGAAAATTACCAAGTTACCCTTGATAAAATTCACTCTCAAAAATATATATATTATATTATATAAAATACGTATATTAAACCGGGTAAGTATGATCACCCGGGTCGTTATCCCCAATGACTAGTGAAATTGAAACCACGTTTAAGTTCGGATCCTGATTTGAATGTAGCAAGGATATTTTTGATAATCTATATCTACTAAAAAGGAACAACAATTAAAATTTTAATCAAAAACGCAAAACGGGACACTAAAACTAAGGCCAAAAACCTAATTCTACAAAATTTAACCTAATTTTTTATTTTTCTTCTTAAATGAATTCTAATTGACTAAAAACGAAGTTTAAAAAAAACTAGAGTGAAAACGGAGTTAAAACGAGGGTTAAAATTGAAAAACGAGAACACGAACGAAACCCGTTCTTTAGAAATATGAATTTTTGCAAAATAGACCTTACGAAAGTGAAACTATTTTTCCTACAAACTTAATGATAAAAGAAAATTTTATAAAAAAGATTTTTATTTTTTCTATTTTTTATGATTTTTAAAAGTTTTAAAAGAAAATAAAAGATTAAAAATACTAAACTTTTAGTAAAAATTCTAGAAAAATTACGTAAAATAGTTTAAGCTATGACAATCCTAGGAAAAATAAGCTAAAAGTTGTAGCTTATTAAATAAGCCACGAATTAAGCTTAACAGTTTATATAGCTTAAAAACTAAAAGGTGTATAAAGATTAAATGGAAAGAAGATGTAACGGATGAGCTAATGTAGCAAATTGGTTAACACGCATGGTATGTATGATAGAGGTCGTGGGTTCAAGGCTGGCAAACACCACTTTTTGCACTTTTTTATTTTTTTGATTTTTTGAAAAACTAAAAATTAGAACTTATAAAAGAAGCTAAAATAAGCTACTTTAATAAAAGGAATATAAGCTAACACTAACTAATAAGCCCTAAAACAGCTTATTAAAGCTGTTGTAACAGAAACTAAGCTTTTGGGCTTATTTTCACTTAAACCACTATAATAAGCTCATATTAAGCTCAATTCTAAAAAGGAAAATTGTTCTAGAAAGCTTATAAGAGGCTTAATCTAAAAATGAAAAGCTACTTAACTAAGTAACATTAAATTCCAACTGAAATTGATGATGAAAGAGGTAAACTCAGGAAATAAGCTAAAGTGCAAGAAATCCAATTAAGCTAAGGAGCTCAATAAGCTAAACTAACATTTAAGCTTTTGAAAACTAAGTAAACAGCTTATAAACTACTAATCTAACCTAAAAATTCTAAACCTATAAGCTAGAAATCTAAATTTAGCAAGCTACTTAAACTTAGTACTGTTTTTGGTTTTTTTAAGCTTTTTAGTGACTTTTGACAACTGAATTTAAGCTAGAAATTAAGCTAGAAAATGCAAGTTAAGCTAAGATTTATCTAAAACTACTAGAAAACTAGAACATATCCAAAATTAAGCCCTTAATTCCTATTTTTGCTAGCTTAAACTTAAGCTTAGAATGCCAACAGTATTAACTCTTGTTAATACTGCTGGTGCAATTGGCCAAGAGGAAAACACAAGTGCAGGTAAAATAGATTGATTGCCTGCACTTAGACACTCAAGTTGAGTGTGTTTACACACAAAACATACAATTGCCAAGCTTATGGAAGCTTGGCTTACAATTTCCAATCAACACTTAAAATGACAACTCCCCTGGTGCAAAATCACTAACAATGAGCTCTAACTTATTCATTTTTGAAAACTAAACTCTCAAATCTCTTTCTCTATTGATTAAAATTGAAATTAAAACTGACTCAAGCAAAATTCACAACTTACTTTGACTTTAAGAAGTCAAACAAGTTCTAACCAAACACCCCTTTAACTTTTGACTGGTTTTGAAAAGTTGAAAAAGCTCTTAAAATGAAAACTAAAATGTTTAAAACCTTAACAACCAGATTATTAATAGCTTATAACTAACTTAATTAACATGATCTAACAACTGAATTAAGCTAAAACTTAAGATCTAAGAGTATGCTACTATAATTTATGTTTTTCTTTGAGATTTTAGACAGAAAAATCAAATACGAACGTTCTATGATCACTAACGCTCGAAAAACAATGTAAAATTATAACTAAAAGCACAAAGAGAAGAATTAACACAAATAAGCATGTAAAATAAGCAAAAAGCAGAATAAGTCAGATTATCGTATATTTAAGCTAAAAATTAAGAGAAAGATTAAATCTAAAGGAGAACTTTACAATGAGCTTTCAGCAAGAACAGAAGCTAGTGCTCATAAGACTAATCAACAAGCTCTCTAGCTTATAAAATAAAGCTAGAAGGTAAAATCCTAGATTCCTCTCCATGATTGACTCCCTGTCCATAAGTCCAAAATTCATAAGCTAAGGTACTTAAGCTGTTTTTAAGGTTTAGGTATATTTAATAACTTTTGAGCTCAATTATTAGCTTAGAGACTAATAAGAGCTTAAGAAGAGCTTATTTCAAGCTTACGAAACAGTAGCAACCATTGAGATTTATAAAAAACTTATTATCAAAAATGATTAATATAAAAGTGAAACACTATTTCATTGATTTAAAAGCAGCTTACAATACTAGGAAAAGAGATTACAATTATCTAAAAACGATTTAAGGAAAAATTACATAAGCTAATTAATCTAAATTAAGCTATCACTCTAAAAAAAAACTCCCTATGTGTGTGAGGTGAGGGCCTCTTTTATAGCACTTAAGGAAGCTTCTAGGAGCTAAAATCAGTTAGACGCTCCTCTTCATTTCATCCCTTGATCATCCTTAAATGATTGAATCCATCTTTTACACCATCGGATCACTTATGAGCTCACACGGATTGCCAAGCTGGCAATCCGTTTGAGACTCATGTGTGCTTGTTTACTGAGTATATTTAGTGTAAATCCCACATTCCATTGTGCTTCTTCATGCTCTGACGTGTCGTCTCTTGTTAAGTGACCAATGATTGCACTTGATTAGACTACTTTAACCCTGCTTTTGCATTGTTTACCACTTGAATTGACCATTCGCACCTTCAATCTCCATTTGCCCTTTGTTTTCACCTTGGTTAAATGTGGAGACGATAATGAATAGTAAAAAGCTCTTCCCGCCCCTTTTTATAACTGAAAAGTGGTAATTCGTTTTAACTTTGGAATTGTGACACTTTCAGTCCTTGTCTTTGGTTTATAACATTTAAAGTGTAAAACCTTTTTAAGAAATGGCAAAAACAGCCCTTTTGGTTTTATAAAAGAGAAATGGAGCTAGGATTTTTGGGCTTATGGATCCGGTGAGCCCATTAAGAGGAGAGGGTTATTCTTGGACTTTGTGATACTTGATGGAAAGAGGGGGCTTAGTGGAATATTTTGGGCCTCGTTGACTTTTTGTTGACCATTGATTTGATTGAGGGCTTGACGTTTCTTCTGGCTTCGTTTGAATCTTTGTCTTCTTTTTGACTCTTCTGATACTCGTAGCCCGGTGTTGCTGATTTTGACTGCTTTCTTGTGATTTTTGACTTATCCGTACCTGCACACACAAAACACAAATACAAGCATATTTTTGCCATTTTTGGTCTGTTTTGGGTTTAATTTGGGTTATTTTAGGTACAAAAAATAGGATATTGTATTCTAACACTTATACAAAATTCCCCACTAAATCGATTGTGTGTCCCTCACGCAATATCACATTGCCCTTATAACCAAATACCATCAACAAAAATTTCCCAACCTAAACGATTGTGTGTCCTCACGCAATATCACATGCCTTATAACCAAATACCTCAAAAAATTTCCCAAACTAAACCTTTGAAAAGTAGCGAAGATTTTTGTTGAGAGAGATAAGAGATCACAAGTTATAAAACACCCGATTTTCCCATTTTCAAAGATTTTTCTCTTTTTATGATTTTTCTTGATAATTAACTAACTACAACTTATTTGTGTTGACATAATGTATTGTTTTCATTACCTCATTGGTAATTTTTAGGATCATAGAACAAAAAGCACAATTAAGTGTCTAAAGAAATTAATCATCCCCGATTTTTCACTTTTCCCATGCTAAGCTCAAAAACAAGATCATTGTTAAATACAAGCCATGATACTAACACTACTCATAAATACTAATTGTGTACTTACTTTTCCTCCCGCAAATCCTACTTTATTCCTGACTTTTGTATCTCATTATTTTACTAAGTCATATACCCGAAGGCTCTTTAAGAACTTGTTTCGAACTTATTTACTTCCAAGAATAAAGTGTAACGGTTAAAGAATGAATAATTAGCTTCCAGCCCTTTCAAAGAATCACAATGTTCATCAGAATAAAGTCCACATCGAGGCAACCAAAATTTGGCTTTTATTAGGCTACTTAAGCAAGGTACCATTCATGTCATATACCCTTAGTGAACTCTTTATGAGATTATATATACATTAATGGACCAATCTTAATTTGCACCATATAACCCTTAGCTCTTTAAGCACAAAGTAAGACAATAAATTAAGCAACATAATTATACCACAGTCTTTAGAAGGCTACAACACGGCCATGCACTCCGACAAGAAGTAGCAAAACATATTTCACCTCGGTAACTTCCTCGATCCATTATTAGAAGGCTGTAACATCGGTTGTGAGCCGGTAAAGAAGCCAACAAACTTTTATCAGTCTGGATTAATATTGAATTCACTTATCCCATATAACCCAAAGCTCTTTAAGGAAATAAGCAAAATAGTTGCTAATGTGATCATATAAGTATAGCCAAATTAAGTATGTCCGTGATGTGTACCATCCTAATTTTCAAAGGAACTAAAGAAAACTTCTATTAGCTAATTATTAACCAAAAAACCATACAACTTTATTTATTAAACATTTATATAACGGTGAAACAAGCTAATGGGAGAAAAAGCCACAATTAACACTTATGAGCTTGAAAGAAAACCAACTATTCTACGTTTAATGTCATGACTTATAAATAACACTATCATTTCTTGTTCTTCACAAAAGAAATTTGCAAATACTTAGCCATATAAAATCCAACTCTGGCATATTTAAAATCTTCTTGAGATTAGCACAAGTCCTCATTTACTAACGATTCAATGTCTAAGCATGTTAAAAGAGTCTATATGAGACTAGTGCACAAACTATCATCATTAATTGTTGATAAAGGAGAAAGCAAGAACTCTAACACGTCAACGAATCAGGGTCAAAAATTACTATCATATTCTTACCTAACAAGGAAAACTACATTTTTCTTAAACAATTCAATATAGTATATTGTTATTTTTTTTTATTATTATTTTTTTAATAAATAAAAAGACAAAAAAATTTATAAAAATTTTGCTATTTTTTTGTGTGAAAATGGGTACAGTGAGAACAAAACAATAAGCAAGTAACAACAAATCGATAGATTCCCTCCCAAACTAAAACGAAACCATTTGTCCTCAATGTTTAAAAAGTCGGGTCCTCTACGTAAATCTAACGAATGCAAAGATAAACTTAATCGAATATGATGAAAGGATAAGATAATCTCCCCAAAACTACCTTCAACCAAAGATGAAACGCTCGAGTTTGAACGGGATAAATCACCGTAACACAGAGACTGTCAAAGAATTTGTTGGGAGAATCCGGCAGAAATCACTGAACAAATAAACAAGTCAACAAACATCGAGTAAGTCGGGAAAATGATAACAAATCCTTCTCAACACAACACATTGGATATAATATAAAAATATGAAAGAAAATAGAGAAGATAAGCATGGGGTGAACTCCCACGAAGCGGCTTGTTTTTGATCACCGAGTCGCAAGCTCGACTCGATCCCTGAATTTAGTTGTCCTTAGGGAAAGTCTGGAGATCCAGGATAACCAACGGTGGTGTATCCCCTCCATAGTAATGCTTCAAACGGTGACAGTTGACTTTGAAATTAGAACCATCTGCATGAGACAACTTGGCAGTGCCAAAAAGGATAAAAACTCAGTGATTGTGAAAGGTCCGGACATAAGCGGGACTTGATGCTTTCCGAGAAAATCATTAAACGTGAGTTGAAGAAGCAAGACTTGATACACCAACATTGAAGATTCGGTTCTTTATCTTGGAATCGTGTAGTTGTTCTTTGTCTTGCTCGCTTGTAGATTAGGCGAATCTCCGTAAGCTTGATCACGAAAGCTCGACTAAGTTTCCTTAAGTTGAAGCTTTTGATGATCGCCCGCGGTCTTTAATCGAAGTTGGCATGCTTAAGAGCCCAATACGCTTTGTGTTCTAGCTCAACTGGTAAGTGACACGCTTTTCCATAGACTAACTTGTACAGAGTACATCCAATTGGAGTCTTGTAAGCGGTTCTAAAAGCCCATAATGCATCATCTAGTTTGTCGGACCATAGGCAACTGGTTTTCACCTTCCGTCCCTCTCAAAAAATTCTTGTATGAAGACCAATGAATCGTGACTTCAAACTTACCACTCTCTGTACGAGTGTGTAAGGTAGTCTGAAAGACGATGGGTGACACCAAATTTAGACATAACCTTATCAAATTAGTCATTACAAAAAATGGTCCCCACGATCGCTTATGATTGCTCTCAAGGAGCACCGGTAACGGCAGAAAAGGGATTTTAAAAGAACTTAACGCACAACCCAAGCATCGTATGGTGGGGAGCTGCTTTCCGCTTCACCCTTTGGAAAGATAATCGGGCAGCTACAAGAATATATTTGTTACCCTAGAGATTACGGAAATAGTCTCATAAAATCAATTCCCCAAAAACAAAAATCACAAAACTTGGTATGCATTTGAGTCCTCTCATCACGTTTGAGAGAGATTTTGCCTATCTATGACAAGCACACAAAGGATTTGACAAATTCGTTAGCATCCTTATAATGGTAGGACCAAAAAGAAACCGGCATCCAAAACCTTCTTGGCGGGTAAAGGTTGGCTCCGTAGTGTCCCCGGTGGGTCCACAGTGACAAGCTTCGAGAACTTCGAGAGCTTCTTTGCCATCTACACACCTTCGGATTATTTTGATCCGCAACAAAAGTTCTTGAAAAGAAAAGGTCAAGCCCATAAATAATGTTTTACATCATTAAAGAACTTTGTTTTTCTCTTGAGTTGACATTGCCATTTTTAATGAATTTCCCCTCGTGTAAATTAGCAAAATTGGCAAACCACGGGTACTTTGGGTCTTTGAAGCTGTAACACACTTAAATTTCTAAAGGAAATAGTCTCGGTAATCTCTTTTGGATCAAAAGTATTCTCATTAAGGGTTTTCAAGACAGAGAGGTGATCAGATCGCATATTTTTCAGCTCCTTAGTATCGTGATAACTTTTAAAATCAATTCTTGAAAGAAGTAAGATCCAGCTAAGCAATCTTGCTTCGCTCTTTCTTGTTGAAAAGATATTTCAACAGCGTAGTGGTCCGTAATAAACAACAACTCTGAATTGTTCATGATTAAATATGATCGAAACTACTCGAAAGCGAAAACTACTCAGTCATAGCATCCTCTTTCTTTCTCAGTGTTTGTTTGGTGTAATTCGTTTAATGTCTTCAGTCAATTGTCTTGCTATCGTAATGAATTGGTCGGAAATTGCTTCTCTCAATTCTCTGCCCTAGGACCGCAACCTATTGCATAATCACTTGCAATCGACATGATTTCAAAAGGTTGGTCCCAATTCGGAGCAAATGAGAATTGGAAGCGATCGTGTCAACTTCTTTTTTTCAATTTTATGAAAAGCTAGAATGCAATCTTACCGAAAAAATGTAAAGAGATTATTTTTCTCTAAAGATGGGTCATGGTGTCGAGAGATTTTGAAAAGTCTTTGATAAAATCTATGATAGAATCCAGCATGCCCGAAAAAACTTTATCGAAATTCCTTGACTTTCGTTGGGGAATGAGGAAGCTTAAAATTACATCAACTTTAGCCTTATCGACTTCAATTCCTTTCTAGAGATCTTATGTCCTAAAACAATGCCTTCTTTAACCATGAAATGGCTCTTTTCCCAATTTAGTGCTAATTTAGTGTCTTCACACCTTTTAAGCATTTTATCTAAATTGGCAAGACACGAGGAAAAAGAATCTCCAAAAACTGAAAAAATCCATCATGAAAAGACTCCATTGTTTTTTTCTATCATAATCGGAAAAAATGGGCCATCATGCAACGTTGAAAAGTTCCGTGCATTGCACAAACCGAATGGCAATACGACTGCGTTAAAGACGTAGGTGCAAATCGTTACGACGAAAGTTCGTATGGGCACGAAAAAGTAGTTTTCTCTGATCTTTAAGGTGTTAAATGGGGAGATTTGAAAATACCACTTCTAATAACCATCAAAGAAACAATAAAAAACTCGTGCCAACGCTAATCGATCTACATTGGTTCCATGATGGTTTCTATGAAAATGGTCCTTACAAGTTTCTTCCGTTACTACTTTTGATAGATCGATGCAAACTCTCCATCCCGGACTAATCTTGAAGGCACCATCTCATTTTCTTCGTTCTGACAACGTCATAAACAACCTTTAAAGGAATCACAATGACTGGACAACCCATGGACTATCCGAACACGGATAAAACAATCCTGTCGTCAAGAAGTTTCATTCTCTTTTTCTTTATATATTATTAGTGATGACAAGTCGTGATTTAGGGTTAACCCTCCTTTGATGTTGGACTGAAGGTTGGTAATCATCTTCTGAAAAGGATTTTGTGTGAGCACAATTCTGGATCATGCCTCGGATATCAAAAAAATAATCAGAAAGTTTTCAAGCACTTGCTTGTTTTCGGTTATTGAGAACTGTTAATGAGTGAGGTTTTTCATCATTGTCTCAAATCTTTTGAAATTATGACTGGAAGTTTGTTAATTATCTCTAATAGAGACGTCATACTCGTGATGCGGAGGTAACTCCTTAAGTTCGACTTCGTGGCGGGGATTTCATCTTTTGGTTCATAATAAGTGGGAGCATATTCGACTGAAATACTATTTTTTGGTTTCGACAACTTTAATATCTTTTTGAATTCCGGGTAAGTAATGCACCTATGTTTTGAGATTAGGTATGATCACTATTGAGACATTCATCAAGAATGAGAATGTCACCCTCGGGATCGTAGTATGTAGCATTGAAAACTGGTGAAACTGGTTCATCATCGATTGCTATGAAAGCATTGCTTCTTCAAAAGAGTAGAAAAACACTTTCATCAAACAGGAGTGAAGTGTTGGAGAAGAAGTAGAAAACAATCGGATCGAAGTGCGAGAAAGTATTATTCGTCATCAACGGAATCAGAAAATCCAAGTACTTCTTGTGAGTACTCTTCACAAGTAGCATCGATTAGATCAACCTTCTTCAATGATTCGATATTGTTGTAATGAAAAAGAAGGTGTCATACAATCACCACATTTAAGATTGAACAGTTTGATCATCATTCCAAAGAGTAATCTCTCCCTCGTAAACAAAATAGATCCGATTAAAAGCATAGCGTCCGAAGTAGAAAGGGTCGCCCGAAGTATCACCGTGTACTCGATATCGGCTATAAAATCTATACAACAAAGTCGGCAAACACGGGAAAGTAAAACTCCCTACTTTGACAAAAACATTTTCAGCTACTCCTTTGGTTTGGAAAATTGTACGGTCGGACTAATTCCTAAACCATTTTCGTTTCGGTACGGGATGCCTTAGAGTTGTGAAGCTTATTCCAGATGGATAATGGGCATGCAGATTGATACAAGCACTAAAACGGCAAGGGCAAAGAAGTATACAAACTAAGAAAAATCACATGGAATGAGAAATCGACCGGGGTCACCTAGCTTTTCTGGAAGCTTTTTAAGGACAACCGCACTACAATTTTCATTCAACGGCGTTTTGGTCAATTCGATCAACTTGTCTTTGTTATTTAACATCTTTTTGAACATTGGAGCAAACTTTGGCATATGAATGAGAGCATCCGCGAAACTTAGCTCAAAGTGAAGATTACGGAAAATTTCCATAAACTTTGAAGCTAGGGATATCAATCCTTTTCATTGAATTTTTTGTTTAAATGGAGTGCTTGATGGGTAAGGCAAATTAGGTTTGGCTTTGTTGGCAATGAAAGAAGGTTCTTCGATTGGTTCTTTGTCTTTGGTTTGTTCATGGACCAATGGAGGAGGTTGGATGTCTTCGGTGCTCGGTAGCTCCGTATCCTTTGTCACCTCACTTTCCTTTTCCACCACCGGCGGTGGAATCGGAGGTCCATCGTATGAAACACCACTACGAGTTGTAATTGCCTTGGCTTCGTTCCTTGGGTTTGGAATGGTATTGCTAGGTAAAGAACTTGAACTTGAATTTGGTGTTGCTATGATAACTTTGCAGTGAAATGAAGTAAAAAAAAAAATACATCATCTTCTGAAAATCATCTTGCTTCTTTTGAGAATCATTGTAAACTCTTTGAAAATCATTTTGGGTTCTTTGAAAATTATCCAACTTCATTTGCAAATTATTCATAGTTTCCGCATCATATAGCTTAGAATAGAAAAAAATTCAAAACATCCGTATTAGACACTCCTTGAATTTGTGAACGGAGGTAAAAGCTTGATTAACCAAAAGGTTGATTTGTGTGGAGGTTAGGTATTGGGGGCTTGGTATTACCGGTTTCCTTGATTATTAGGACGGTTTTGGTTAAATTTCCTCACGGATATTGGTTGAAATTAGAATTGTTTCCTTGGTAACAGGGTTTGGATTGTTTTGGACATTTGGTTGATTGAAACCTGGTGGTCTCATTTGACTTGCCAAATTGGAAGGTTGGTTTTCTTTGGAGAAAATTACTCACTCTGCGTGTTTGTTTGAAATTGAGTGGATATTGATCATGAACAAATGGAAAAAAATCGTTTCCACCAAAGTCGATTAGACGACAATGTGTAAAATTGTGATTCGAGCCTCCACAAGTGACAACATACTGTCCTCAAACTCTGCTTTGACGGGTGCAGGAGTAGAAACAACTAAAGCTTCATTTCATTCAACATCTTGTTCATCTTGATAGTCATCTTATCCTCGAGAGAAGCGGCTATTTGTTGCATATCGAAAAATATAAGAAGGTGAAGAATTAGAAAGAGGAGCATCCGTACTCACTCTTGAATCATTAGCACGACTTCTGGAGTAATGAACTTTTGACTTCTTTAATAATCCTAAACCCTTCTTAAGTGCATCTTTGACTAAAAAAATTGCCACCTGCGGCGGAATCTAAGGCATCTTGATCGTTTGAATTCAAAGAATTGTAAAAAGTATCGAGTTGGTGGAGTTCCGAAAAGCCATGGTGAGGACATTGACGAAGGAGTCCTTTAAAACGTTCCCATGCTTCGTTAAAGGCTTCGTTTGGTTTTTGATAAAAAGTAATGATCTCATTCCGATAGTAAGGGTAGTTTTTGAAGGAGGGAAGTAATTGAATTAAGATTAATGAAACAAGGTCCGTACCATGTGAGAATTGATCGTGGAGGTTCCTTGTCTAACCAAGCTCGGGCTTACACCGTCTAGAGATAAAAAAAGAAGAAGCCAAAAGCTTTACGAAGGTTGTTCTGGAAACTTCTGGATGTCTGAACACGGTTGAAGATGACCATTGTTAAAAAATCGAAGTGATTGTGAGGAACTTTGTCTACCCTAAAACATATTGCTTTGGCACAAGATTGATTATAGGTTGTTTACAAGCTCGCAATGTTAGCATTGATCGGTGGGAATAACAGACTGAAACAACTATAGCATCTTCAAAACCCAACGATTTTTGCTTGTAACATTTGGGGCCATCGTTCGATTATCGGCCATTGGAACAATGTTTTGTTCAACAATTGGTTCAAACCCCGAAGATATTTGGTTGTTGTTGATCGTCTTCGAGATGCTAACGAGTGCGATAAAAAGAAAAACTAACAATTAAAAAGCAAAACTTTACACTAATTAATATTTTTTTTAAATTTTAACGGTTACACGAAAGAGACTTAAACCAAATAATCAACTACTTCACGGTAGCTCTTGAAAATTGCTTTTCAAGGTGAGCCGTACTTGGTAGTGACACAAAAGGCAAGTGTTTAAATCTTGATTACGAATAGGGAACAATTACAAGTTCACACGGAAATTGAAATGAAAATAATCTCAAAAGTAAGAATATTATAATGTTTATGGTGTTCGACTTGACCACATTTGTGTATTTTATTTCTTTTTTTAAAGGACAATTTTTTTATTTTTTTTTTTTTTTTTTTTTTTGTGTGTTTTGATTTTTTTTTTATCTTTTACTTATACTAAAAAGAAAAGGAAAATATATTTTTTTTACTTTTTATATTTTATTTTTTTGATTTTTTTTTTTTAACTTTTGAATTTTAAAACAAGAATGAAACTTTCGAGGACGAAAGGATCTTCAAACCAAATCGACAAACACAAAACGTAGGAATCGTAAACAGATAAGAAGGTTAAACAACTATTCCGCCGTCCGCGGCCGCCAAAAACTGATTGCAGTTTTACGTACCATATAAAATATAAATAAAGATACTACTTAGTGTAAGAATTCCAACTATTCACACTTTAACTAAGGTAAAAAGTGCAAGACATTATACAAAAATAATAAAATTATATAATAAATACGTATGTGTTAACCGGTAAGTTTGATCACCCGGAGTACTTATCCCCCAAAGACAATAAACACACATGAAAACCACGTTTAAGTTCGGAAATCCTGATTTGAATGTAAGCAAAGATATTTTTGATGAAATTCTATAACTACAAAAAGGAACAACAATTAAAAATTTAATCAAAAACGAAAACGGGACACTAAAACTAAGGCCAAAAACTTAAATTCTACAAAATTTAACCTAATTTTTATTTTTCTTCTTAAATGTATTCTAATTGACTAAAAACGAAGTTTAAAAAAAACTAGAGTGAAAACGAGGGTTAAAAATTAAAAACGAGAACAAGACGAACGAAACCCGTACTTTAGAAATATGAATTTTTTTCAAATAGACCCTAACGAAAAGTGGAAAATTAATTTTATCCTACAAACTTTATACTAAAAAAGAAAATTTTATAAAAAAGATTTTTATTTTTCTGATTATTTTTCTATTTTTTATGATTTTTTAAAGATTTTAAAGAAAATAAAAGATTAAAAATACTAAACTTAAAGTAAAAATTCTAGAAAAATTTCAGAAAATAGCTTAAGCTATGACAATCCTAGGAAAAATAAGTTCAAAGTTGTAGCTTATAAGATAAGCCACGAAATAAGCTAAACAGCTTATATAGCTTATAAGGTGAAAACGTGTATAAAGATTAAGTGTGGGGAAGGTATAACGGATGAGCTAATGAAGCACAATGGTTAACGCGTAGGGCATGTATGATAGAGGTCGTGGGTTCGAGGCTGGCAAACCCCACTTTTTGCACTTTTTTATTTTTTTGATTTTTTTTTGAAAAACTAAAAATTGGAACTTATAAAAGAAACTAAAATAAGCTACTTTAATAAAAGGAATATAAGCTAACACTAACTAATAAGCCCTAAAACAGCTTATTAAAGCTGTTGTAACAGAAACTAAGCTTTTGGGCTTATTTTCACTTAAACCACTATAATAAGCTCATATTAAGCTCAATTCTAAAAAGGAAAATTGTTCTAGAAAGCTTATAAGAGGCTTAATCTAAAAATGAAAAGCTACTTAACTAAGTAACATTAAATTCCAACTGAAAAATCGATTATGAAAAGAGGGAAACACAGGAAATAAAGCAAAAAGTGCAAGAAATCCAATTAAGCTAAGGAGCTCAATAAGCTAAACTAACATTTAAGCTTTTGAAAACTAAGTAAACAGCTTATAAACTACTAATCTAACCTAAAAATTCTAAACCTATAAGCTAGAAATCTAAATTTAGCAAGCTACTTAAACTTAGTACTGTTTTTGGTTTTTTTAAGCTTTTTAGTGACTTTTGACAACTGAATTTAAGCTAGAAATTAAGCTAGAAAATGCAAGTTAAGACTTAATCTATGATAAGCTATTCCTAGACTTTAAGCTACTAAAATTTAAGAACCTAAGGCCTACTTAAGCTAAACTAAAAGCAAGGATAAAGTAGGCAGTATTAACTGTTGTTAATACTGCTGTTGGTGCTGATGCACTTGACAGAAGTGCAAAACCAAATTGCAGGTACACAACTTAGCTACTACTTCCTTAAACCTTCTAAATGAGAGTGCACAAACACTTGGCAATCCAAATCCAAGCCTTCTAAGGCTTGGATCAAACTTTTACAATCAAAAAGAAAAGGAATAAGTGCCCTGGTGCTCTAGGGATATGAAGAAAATTAAGCCACAAATGTCATTTAAATCAGCTAAGTACTCAGAACTCAAAATATTTTAAAAACTTATTATCTTATAAAAACTCAGCTGACTCAAGTAAAATTACCGAATATCCTTGACTTTTTATGGTCAATCTAGCTTAAACCAAACACCCCTTTAAAATTTGACAGATTTGAAAAAGCTTTTTAAAATGAAAACTAATGGTTAAACTTTAACAACCAGATTATTAATAGCTTATAACCAACTTAATTAACATGATCTAACAACTGAATTAAGCTAAAACTTAAGATTTAAGAGTATGCTACTATACTTTTTGGTTTTTCTTAGATTTTTATGACAGAAAATCAATACACGTTCTATAAACTAAGGCTAAAACAGATTAAAAATTAAAACTAAATAAGCACAAAGAGAAGATTTAAGAGTAATAAACACAAATAAGCACTAATAAGCAAATAAGCAAGAATAAGCAGATTATCTATATTTAAGCTAAAAATTAAGTGAAAGTTAAATCTAAAGGAGAACTTACAATGAGCTTCAGCAAGAACAGAAGCTAGTGCTCATAGAGCTAATCAACAAGCTCTTCTAGCTTATAAATAAGCTAGAAGTAAAATCCTTGGGATTCCTTCCATGATTGAATCCCCTTCCATAAGTCCAAAATTCATAAGCTAAGGTACTTAAGCTGTTTTTAAGGTTTAGGTATATTTAATAACTTTTGAGCTCAATTATTAGCTTAGAGACTAATAAGAGCTTAAGATGAGCTTATTACAAGCTTATGAAACAGTAGCAACCATTGAGATTTATAAAAACTTGTTATCAAAAATGATTAATATAAAAGTGAAACACTATTTCATTGATTTAAAAGCAGCTTACAATACTAGGAAAAAGGAGATTACAATTATCTAAAAACGATTTAAGGAAATTACATAAGCTAAACAATTAATCTAAATTAAGCTACTACTACTAAAAAAACTACTCCCGTGTGTGTGAGGAAAGGGCCTCTTTTATAGCACTTGAGGAAGCTTCTAGGAGCTAAATTCAGTTAGACGCTCCTCTAATCATCACCATCCAATTCTTCAATCATTGGATATCTAACTTTTACACCGTCGGATCACTTATGAGCTCACACGGATTGCCAAGCTGGCAATCCGTTTGAGACTCATGTGTGCTTGTTTACTGAGTATATTTAGTGTAAATCCCACTTTCCATTGTGCTTCTTCATGCTCTGACGTGTCGTCTCTTGTTAAGTGACCAATGATTGCACTTGATTAGACTACTTTAGCCCTGCTTTTGCATTGTTTACCACTTGAATTGACCATTTGCACCTTCAATCTCCATTTGCCCTTTGTTTTCACCTTGGTTAAATGTGGAGACGATAATGAATAGTAAAAAGCTTTCGCGCCTTTTTTATGTCAGTTAAAAATCGTTGGACTTTGGAAAATTTACACAAACGGTCCTTGTGATCTTTCTCCCCTTTTTCGAGTTATAAGTATCTTTTCGAAACTAGCAAGTTTGGCCCTTGTGGTTTTATAAAAGGAAAATGGGCTAATGTTTTGGGCCTATGAATCCGGGTGAGGCCCATTTGGGTTTAGGGACCATTTATGCACTTTTCTGAAACTTGAGGGGCTTAAGTGGAATATATTGGGCCTTGTTGACTTTTGTTGACCATGATTTGATTGAGGTTTGACTTTTCTGGCTTCGGCTTTGTACTCTTCTGATTCTCGTGCCCGTGTTTGCCCGTTTTTTACTGTTTTCTTGTGATTTTTGACTGATCCATACCTGCACACACAAAACACAAATACAAGCATATTTTTGCCATTTTTGGTCTGTTTTGGGTTTAATTGGGTTATTTTAGGTACAAATGGATATGTGTATTCTACATTTATCAATCCTTCAGACTTTCTTCAATAGCCCTTTGCGTATCAGCCTCTAAGTCACCAAACCCAGGTTCAGTCAATGGAATACCCTCATCAACAAACTCATCGACCAACTGTTGAGATCTCTTAAGAGTTCTCTTCTTTACCACCTTCCCAGCTTTAGCTCGTTTGGCTGGCGATGTTGCTTCAGTGGTTTCCTTAGCCTGCTTTCGTTTCTTCTCCTTAGGCTTGGTTGGTGCTGGTTGAGGTTTCTTGGTTATTGCTTTAGGTGCTATGGGTTTAGCTTGCTTAGTTACATTGGGTTTGGTTGATTTTGCAGGTTTTGGTGCAAGAGAGTCAGGATCACTAACTTCTTCACCAGCAAGATATCTTTGATGCTTGGCTACTTTCTCCAGATAAGCATCGTAGTAGTCTGCTCCTCGAATGTCATCAGTGATGAGTTCATTCGGAATAGGCATCCCAAAGACTTCCTTTTTGGTTCCCTTCGCACTGAATTTGAGATATCCCAGAATGGGTTCTTTAGTCGGCAAATAGAGGGGAGACTCTGGTCTTGGATGGAACTTATGCTTGCGTTGTATATGAAAGATAATTAGTTTGGTGAACCTCACACTTGGGATCACAATGAGAGTGGCTTTCTTCTTTCCCTGAGTATGTTGTGCCAGATTCTTTTTGTCTTCCGTGAAAGTGTGGATTGATTGAGTGAACTCTTCCTACATCCTTTCGGCATAATCGATATGAGTGGTATGTGCTTAAATACACATACCTTTTACCTTTAAAAACAAGCTAAAATAACCAAAAACGGACTTAAAATGCCAAATATATGCTTGTTTTGCTAATTGTATTGTGCAGGAACGGATAACTAAGAAAAAGACGAAA
>BQNB010018596.1:54893-68069 GCA_026074375.1 Tanacetum coccineum
AATATAAAAATATTGATATATTTTCTTTAATTTTTATGAATAAACTTAAGGATTTGATAGTTCAAATATTATGTGTGATATATGGTTGGAAAGCTAAATATTTGAATTTTTAAATGCAAAAAAACAATGAATCATTTAGAGTTCTACACAAATACCTATGTCAATTTTACAATAGCATGTTGAGTGTTCAAACCGATATAACACTGTGTTTATGGCCTGTCATAAACACTTTTTATTTGCTTGAGGTTAATACGGTACCTCTGTCGTATTCCATTTGTTCCTAACTTTGGTTTTTTGGTTTATATATTTACCGGGGTAACACCCTTTAGCAAAAAAACAAATTAGTGTTATATCGGTGAAACCCCGTGCATTTTCTTGGGTTTTTCCGCCTACCATCGTAGTTTCTGTTGCCTAGATCTTGAAACCAACAAAATTATTCTCTCTCGACATGTCACCTTTGATGAAACCCAATTCCTATACCAATCCATGACACCCTCTTCCCCACTATCATATACATTTCTAGACCCTACACCATCTCTTCTCCTTCACCACATTATATATGATCCCGCTACCAACCCTCCTCCACATTCCCACGATACCCCACGCCAATCCCGTACGACTAACACCCAATCAGGCCAGCTTGATCAGCCCAATACCCAAACCACTACTTTACCCAATGCAACCTAAAACTAAACCAGCACCACCACTCAATCAGCCCACAATACATAGCCCGATAACCAAACCCATAACCTATCTTCTACACCACACCATTCCAGCCCAACAACGTAAGCCCAAAACCCTACTCTTACGCCCCTAACGTGGGCCAACCCTCAAATCCCATTAACGAACCCCTCGAACTCATCGCATGGTCACTAGGTCTCAATCAGGCATTGCCAAACCTATCGATCGCTTATCTCTCCATACGTCATCTATTTCTCCTATCCTTAAATCTCCATTTCTTGCTCTAAAAGACCCTCATTGGTGGAATGCTATGTATGATGAGTATTATGCGTTAGTTAAAAATAGTACTTGGATTCTTGTACCCAGACCCTCTAGTGTTAACCTAGTTCGCTCTATATGGTTATTTAAGCATTAGTTTCATGCTGACGGGACTTTGAGTCACTACAAGGCTCTTTTGGTTGCTAACGGCAGTAGCCAACAACTTGGTGTTGACTTTGATGAGATATTTAGTCTGGATGTTAAACCAGCTACCATTCGCATGGTCCTTAGCCTTGTCGTGTCTCGTAAGTGGCTGATTCACCAACTTGATGTTAAGAATGCATTGAATGCATTTCTTAACAATGATTTATCTAAGACCGTCTACATGCCCCAGCCCCTGGATTTGTTGACTCTCGATACCCTCATCATGTTTGTCTTCTGCATAGATCTTTATATGGACTGAAATAAGCACATCATGCTTGGTTTCAATGGTTTGCAGGTTATGCCACACGGGTTATATTTTATCATAGTTGATGCGATTCTTCATTGTTTATTTATAGACAAGGATCTCACGTTGCTTATTTACTTATATATGTGGATAATATTATTCTTACCACTTTTTCTCCCGCTTTACTTTAGCAGATTATCTACTCATTACATACTGAGTTTGACATGACTGATCTCAGGGGACTTAATTGTTTTCTTGGTATCTCTGCTACACGTCATCCTACATGATTGTTTTTGTCTCAGCGGAAGTACGCTCTTCAGCTCCTTGAGCATGCTCACATGGTTAATTGTAACCCTTCTCGGACACTAGTTGATAGGGAGTCCAAACTAGGTCTGAAAGGTGTTCCTCTTCAGGATCCTACTTTGTATCGTAGTCTTGCAGGGGGGCTACAGTATCTCACGTTTACACGTCCCGATTTGTCATATGCAGTACATCAAATTTGTCTTTATACGCATGATCCGCGGAAGCCACATTTTGCCGCTCTCAAACGTATCTTGGATTTTGGTCTACACTTATATGCATCTGCCACTACTTCTTTGGTTGGTTAACTGATGGTGATTGGGCGGGTTGCCCATCTACCCGCAGGTCTAGTTTAGGTTATTGTATATTTTTAGGTGATAATTTATTATCTTGGTCCGCTAAACATCAACACACCCTCTCCCGCACCAATGCCGAAGCTGAATACCGGGGTGTTGTGAACGTTGTGACCGAGACTGCATGGATTCGTAATCTGCTTCGTGAGTTACATTCTCCTCTTTTGACTTCTACCCTTGTCTACTGTGATAACGTCAGTGCCATTTATATGTCTGCCAACCGTGTTCAACATCAACGTACGAAACACATTAAGATCAATATTCATTTCGTCCGTGATTTGGTTATCGTTGGTCATGTTAGAGTTCTACATGTACCCTCCCGTTATTAGTATGCCGATATCTTCACCAAGGGACTGCCATCGACCTTGTTTAAAGAATTTTGATCTAGTTTGAGCGTCCGACCTCCTCCTGCTTGAACTGCGGGGGCGTATTAGTCGATATACTTATATAACTATTAGTTATTAATTTGTATTAGGCCCATTAGTATGAATGTCATGTAATTAGGCCTAAGCGCATGGTCATTATTCTAGAATGATCTCTTGTATCCTATATATAGGATAGTTGTTATTAATAATAATCAAGGAAATCAATTAGCCTTCTAATAAAAACATCATGTCAGTTTCCACCATAATATATTTTGTGTATAATGTTTTTTTTGCTGGAGCTGAGGTTTATCTTCATAAAAGCAACCATCCATACAGGGTTATGGCTAGTAGCGTTCTTTCTTTTCATTATCACCTAATACATAGCTTCTCTATTTGAAATCAACGACTCAAATAATTTTAGCCAAGTTTTATATCATACAGGGTAATATAAGGAGTATATATTCCCCAGAGATATCAACATTGCCTTGTTTGCAATGTCTACTAGATTAACTATTGTAAAAAATCACTTTGTTACTACCTTTTGATTTTTTTTATAGTTTCAAAAAACATTCTTTGGCAAAGGAATAAGATTAGTTTTAAAGTAGGATATAAAATTAATAACAAAGCTAGTTTTCTTTTTCTTAGATGCTTTATTTGGAGATATGCCTCTCCTCAAACCAGATAACAGGATTTGGCCTATTGCAGCATGCACTATATGAAGACGGTTGGTTTTTAAGGTTGCCATGAAAGGTGTGGGTAAAGAAATGTCAAAGTACCTTAGTGATTTTCAATTTAGAGTCAGAGTTTCAGGTTGCATTGAGGCTGTTTTACATAGTGTCAATAGGTTGTTGAGTGAATATCACAATGATGGGTCTCTTGCAATGCTCACTGTGGACTTCTCGAATGCATTTAACCTTGTGGATAGATCGGCATTACTCCAAGAGGCTAGGGTGAGGTGTACCTCTATTTCTTTGTGGGTATATTTTTTATATAGGCAGGCAACGAGATTGTATATAGGAGACACACATATCTACCACTAGGGTGCAGCAAGGTGACTCATTGGGACCTTTTCTTTTTTCTCTTGTATTGCACCTACTAGTACATAACATTAGAGACAGTTGTAAGCTTCTTCTTCATGCATGGTATCTTGATGATGGAACTGTTATTGGGGATTCAGAAGAAGAGGTTGCCTGGGTGTTAGACATTATAAATGTGAGTGGTCCAGGTTTGGGTCTTGAACTTAATATCAAGAAAACAAAGATATTTTGGCCCTCGTGTAATGGTGTGAAACTTCATGAGGGTTTATTTCCTGTCGATATTTGAAGGCCGTCTTTGGGCGTGAAGCTTCTTGGGAGAGCTGTTAGTAGAGACACAAATTTTATTAGTGGGATGGCTCTAAGGAGAACCGCGAATGCTGTTGATTTGATGAGTCTCCTTCCACAGTTACATGACCCACAGAGTGAGCTCCTTTTTCTTTGATCATGTATGGGTATTTCCAAACTCTTTTTTTGGTTTAAAGACTTGTCAACCTGTACACATGGAGGAGGCGACCCTGTTTTTTGACAAAGGTTTGCGTGGGTCAATCGAGAATATAATGGTTTGTGGAGGTCCTTTCTTAGGAGACTTATAGTGGCGACTTGCTTCTTTACCCATCCGTCTTGGTGGTTTGGGGTTGTACTCGACAAAAGTGGCTTCTTCCTATGCTTTTGTGGCCTCGAGGGCCCAATCTTGGGTGTTACAAGACCACATCTTAAGTGACAGTGGCATATGTGGTATGAATGATGATTATGTTTCTGCTTTGGCTTGCCTACGTGGTATGATTTCAAGCTTTGATTTTAGTTGTTGCACTAATAAGGACACCTCCCCCTCTGCTTTGGCTTGTCTACGTGGTATGATGCAGTATTGATATTAGAATGAAGTCATGCATAACAAAACTAGCTTCATCTTATTATATTTATAAGAACATGTGTTGTATAGTATTAAACAACATCAACCCAAAACAAAAAGGCGAAACATATCACGTATAAATTTATAGAACGCTTTACATAATCAAACCCTGTGCATCGCATATTAAAAGATACAGCCCTTTAATTTAATGGGGCAGTATCCATTAAAAGCTTATTCTTGGGGAGGATTCCAAGTTAATTTAACACTTAATGCAATAGCCGATATTAGTTATTCTGCAGTTACAAAGAAAACAAACCATTAGCGAAGTTATTCTGCATTTACAAAGAAGAAAATATGAAGTCTCCAAGCCTGTAAGATGAATGTCAAGGGTCTCTAAATTTAATGGGGATGTATTCAAGTCTGAAAAACACACAGCAGATGATAAATGTCTCTCTTTTCTCTCAAATCTCAGTGTTTCATCGAATACAAATAATTCAATAATTTCAGTCTTATTCTTATGAATATTAGATCTTAGAAAAAGGTTCATCAAAGATTGTTATTTTATCAATTTCAAGCTAACCCTAATCTTCAAACTACGTGGATGAAGTTTTAATTTTTAATGTTAAAAGTTTCAAATTGGGGGTTTTACTTTTCTGGGTTTTTGATGTTAATTCTTATTTTGAAACAGGTGCGTACAAAGAGGAAGATGGATTATGCTTGCTTCTGCTGCTACAACATCGCTATAAACCATAGTGCAGGGGTTGGTATCCACCTAATTTAGTTACCAATGACTTCAAATGTCTTTGCGGATAAAAGGTACGGCTCTTATTTTGATCTTTAATACATGTTATGGGTTAACGGGTCATATTGGGTTAAGATGAGTCGTAATCAAATTAGGTACTTATTTAGTAGTTGGTATGTGTATATCGGTTCATAAGCGCATAAAATAGGTATCAAGAACGTTCATGAAAGACGATATCTTTCTTGAGGGAGCAGTTGAAAGATACAAGGGATTTCTACACATAACTCGAGTTGGAACTAAATCTCTGGAAGAATTCGTAAGATAAAAAGGTTTGACTATGGTGCCTTTGTATGTTAGTTTTGTTACCAATATGCATTTAAACAACTAAACTCAAAATTCGTATCAAGGAATAGTTAAACGGGTCCACCGGATCAGACGGGTTAAATTTGACAAAAGAGTATTTATCACTTATATTTAGAATTTTTGGTAGTGCATAAGTCAATCGCTGCATAAATGGATATTTTTATTCTGTCTATAGTATTTTTACCTGATACATGTAACCACAAATGATGGCAGAAACCGGTGGCAACATTGACCCAACTTTCACTTCACATTTCTAGCACAAGGGTGTAACAGGTTGGTTAAGCTTGAGGTTAAGGGATGTGAAGGTGGTTATGAGGGGATTAAAGCGATTTGTGAGTGTTGTCAGATGCTTGAAGAGTTGACGTTTTGTAATCATAGGATGGAAGATGGATGGTTGTCGGGGATTTCGTATTGTGAGAATCTGTCAGTCACGGGATAAGCAAAGTGTAAGGGGTTGTTTGTTGTATGTCAAAATGTGAAGGAAGTTGTTTTCAAGAATTGTTGGGGCTTGAATGATACCGTGTTCTTCAATGCAAGTTGTGCAGGTCTATATGCATTATCTTTTTGAGTGTTTTAATTGTAATAAATTTAACAAACTACTTTTAGGTTGGGAGTTAACATTTGTTAGTGGATTACTGAGTGAGCTACGAGTGTGTAATTTGCCATTTGAAACAACATATTAGAAATTTAGCAACTTTATCATAAGCATAGGAGGATATTAATGTTTTTCCAGATGATAACATCTTGAATTATGCATGTGAGACTATATGATTATCGTCTTAGTCATGCAGAAAATAGGAAATTCTAGCTGAAGTAACCAGCTGAGAATTGAACCATGAACCTTTCACGTAAGTCATAATTCACTTACCAATTGGTTACCTCGCCGCACAAGACTTTTGTCTCCCTCCACCTCTTTAACAGTTAACACAAACTTTTACAAGGAGACAAACTTTTCATAAGGGTTAATGGCATTTAATAGCAACGTACTTTTTCATTTGAGTCATTATCAAACATGATCCCAAAAAAGTACCACAATACTCATCCAACTTTCAAATTATGTTTAATTATCAAACGTTTTAGAGTCATCTCTTGCACCGTAAGTCCTTTTGACTAACGACCGTTTGTAATTAACTCAAAAATATGTTTTCTTCTTCTTTTCTAATTATTATATAAATTTTCTTGTACACGTTAGTCCTTTATCCGTTTTTATATTTTTTTTCTAATTATCTTTTTCTTTTCTAAAAAATATGTTTTCTTTTTCTTGCACCGTTAGTCCTTTATCCATTTTTATATATATATTTCTATACGTTTTTATACACGTATGATAATTAAATAATAAGAAATTTTAAAAAATAATTAGAAAAGAAAAAGAAAACATAATTTTGACTTAATTACAAACGGCCGTTAGTCAAAAGAACTTACGATGCAAGAGATGACTCTAAAATGTATGATAATTAAACAGAATTTGAAAGTTTGATGAGTATTGTGGTACTTTTTTGGGTTCGTGTCTGATAATGGCTCAAATGGGAAAGTATGTTGATATTAAATGTCATTAACCCTTTTCATAAATGGGTTTAGCCCATATAATAATAACAACATACCCATTACTAATTACTTTGAATCATACATTACATAAGTAGTCATCTCTAAATCTACAATTAAGAAAGTACTATCCAAATTTGATCGGTTGTAATGCTAAATATCTTATTTTAACTAGACGAGCGTGCATAGCAACGGGATTTTATAGTGGCAGATAGTTGTGGTGATAAAAAAAGTTTATGGGTTATAAACGTAAAATAATAGAAGTTTGAGGATTTTGGATTAAACATAATGTTTTCCAGGCTCGACCCGGCCGGTTTAACTGGTTGAACCATTTTCGGTCGAAAAACAGGTCAAATTAAACCGGTTTTTATATTTTTGAAACCCGGTTTGACCCGGTAGAAAACCGGTTGACCCGGTGGTCGAACGGGTTGAACCGGTAACTCGATGACCCAGTAACTCGACCGGGTCTAATAGAGACCTGATGGGTCAAATTAAACCGGTTTTTATATTTTTGAAATACGGTTTGACCTGGTGGAAGACCGGGTTGACCTGGTCGAAAACCGGGTTGACCCGGTGGTCGAACCGGTTGAACCGGTAACCCGATGACTTGCTCGGTTGAATAAAAACCCGGTTTTCATAAAACATTGCATAAACATTGATTAGTTTCCAAATATAAAATTAAGTATTGATTAAACATTGATTAGTTTCTAAATATAAAATTGAGTTTTCACTTTTTTTCACTTTCAAGAAATGAGCCAATATGCTTTATATATTGGTATAGAAGATATTCAGATTATGTTAGCCCGTAATATAGTTGTGTATTTGTATTGGGCTCAAGCCCACATCTAAAATTATCCAAACACTTGTATATATTGTTTGGTATGTTCAATAATAGTCGACACAGAGTTTTCCTAACCTACATGGTATCACGCCTCACCATTTGATCCTAAAACCCCAATCCTTCAAAAACAACCGTTCTAATATCATTGTGCTTCGGTCACAAGATTTATTCAGTCGTGAAAGGTCACGATATTGTGTTCTTCGTGCTTTGGTCACGAGGTTAATTTAGTCGTGCAAGGTCAAGATTTGTTTGTCTTTGTTTTGTTACTTACGTACAACACCAAACAAATATTCCCTCCATAGAAACCCTAACAGGCGCGCACCTCTCAACCCTTATCACTGTCATCATGACCGGCCCCGACATCACTACTACTACTACCCTTCTCTCGGACAAGCTCTCTCTTGTAACGCACCATCATCTTCTCACTCGCGTATCGGGTTGACCTCAACAATTGGAATTATGGGTCGTGGGAGTTCTTTTTTGAGCAATTGTGTTCAAGCTATGATGTGGATAAATACATTCATGGCCCTAACAATGAAACTAGCTTGAGTACTTTGCCACCTCTCACACCCGAAGAGCTCAAAGTAGGCAAGATAGTTCTTTCATGGATTTTCACCACTCTTTCGG
Source organism: Tanacetum coccineum (assembly GCA_026074375.1). Lineage (NCBI taxonomy): Eukaryota > Viridiplantae > Streptophyta > Magnoliopsida > Asterales > Asteraceae > Tanacetum > Tanacetum coccineum. Next base: position 63,301 of record BQNB010018596.1, read on the forward strand.
ACACGCTTTAAGCAAGGTTGGTCGTGGCGCGTCCGAAATCTGCTAAGGAAGCATGGGGTCTTATCTCTGACATTGTCAAAGACAACAAAAGGTCTCGTACCAATGCGTTAAAGGCGGAGTTGCGATCCATCAAACTTGGGGATCAAAGAATCCTACTTTCAAAAGATTGAGTCGATTGTCACCATTCTCACGAGCCTTGACTCTCATGTAAATGATGAAGATGTTCACTATGCTCTCGAAGGTCTCCTGGATAAGTATGATCAAGTTTGTGGCTTTATGCATCATAAAGACACTTTTCCCGATCTTAAAACGGCGCGTTCAATGTTAATTACCGAAGAGATGCGGTTGAAGTCCAAGTCTCTTGCATTACCCTTGGACTCCTCTTCCTCCTCTTCTCCTATGGTTCTTATGGCCGAATCAGGTACTACTCGTCGCTCTTCTACTACTAATCAAGTCAAGTCTTGGAGGCCTTGTTTCAATTTTGCTAAAGGTGCATATCACACCAGCCCTATGCCATATGCTGGCCCAACCGTAGGTCAATATGTTAGCCCAGCCGGCCCACTCCCTCAATTCTTATTCCACTACTACTGTTGGGCCTAACAACCCAAACTATATTATATTATGCCACTGCTACTGATCATTGTTATCATATTACGACTCAAGACTAAATCACATAAGTATGTCAATTATGTAACAAACTTTGTATAATTAACGAAAAATGTATATTAATGAAGAGGTAAAGTACTCAACCACTGTGACGAGACGTATTTACCGTGCGCTACAAAAGATATAGCAGCAAATATTTTAGAAAAATTTCTAATTCCACCACTTTTTAATCTCAGCCTAGTGATTGCTCACCAATAATTGTATAAAATAAATAAATGATGCGTAATTCATAAGTTCATATAGCACATTTCTGATTATGTAATCCATAATACAATCGGATTTAAGAAAATGTTTCATGAGAAAAATAAAGAGAGAACACCAAAAGATGTTAAAATATGAAATATGTGTTTATACAATTCTTTATTATCTATATCTATACTAATATATAATATATAAAGCATATTGCCTCAAATCTTGAAAAATGAAAAGTGAAAACTTAATTTTATATTTAGAAACTAATCAATGTTAATTTTATAAAAGTGAAATCTTAATTTAATATTTAGAAACTAATCAATGTTAATTCTATATTTGGAAACTAATCAATGTTAATCCACCGGGTCAACCTGGTCTTCCACCGGGTCAAACCGTGTATATTTGGTACCCTCGCTGCATTGCGCGGGTAACCTTCTAGTTTGTATAAATGGTCGTTTTAATAATTTTTTCTAATAAAAAAGGACAGTGAACATGCTTAAGAATCGAACTCAAAACCTAACGAATCTTTTACTTAATAAAAGAAAAACGAAAAGTGGAGACTTTTGCATTTCAAAAAAAATATTTCCTTATTAGGTATGATGTTTCTAATTTTTTATTATTTTTGAATATATATGTTTAATCAAAAAGTTTAAATACTTCTAAAATTGACATTATTTTGGTGGAGAAAAAAAACACATAAAAATATATGTGTCAAATTTATAAAAACAAAAACTTAAAAAAGAGATGAGGTAATTAATAAAACTTTAGTGGTTTAATTTAAATAAATTATATAGAGTTAAGAGTAAATTTATAAATTTACAAATTTTATTATAACTTAAAAAAAACAAATAACCCTTTAAACTTTTATAACTTATAAAACAGAAAAATAAAAATTATACACATATTAAAAAAACATAATGTACAAGCCTCGTGCGTACACGGGGATTAAAACTAGCTAGATAACAAGACACTTACCAAGCAAGCTAACTAAACTTTCACAGGTTCATTTCTACCAGAATTTAGCCCAGCCAAGTTATCCAGGCCCATAACTTTCAATCAAAAATAAGTAAATAACAAATGTAGGGGTGTTGATCGGTTCGGTTATCGGGTTGCTCGGTTAGTTCGGTCAGTTAAAAAAAAGATTATTTTTTTTGGGTAAAGGGGATTATCCCTGTAAAATGATTTAAAAAAATAAAAAAATTTGGTTCAAACCGAAAACAGAATTTGAATTCGGGTAGGTTTTTGGGTTGATCTGAATTCACACCATTTAGTTTTTAAAAAAATTTACATAGATAGTTAGCAAAAAAGAATATTTCAATCATAAAAAAATGTTTTATATATTAGGATAAAATTTTAAAGGTGTTTTTAAAATTCGGTTTTTTGTTCAGATTGTCAAACCCATATCCAACCCGAAAACTGAATTTGTAGTTCAGTTCGGTTCGGTTTTGGCAAGCTTGGTTCGGTTATTAGTTCGGCTCGGCTGTCCATGTATGCTGATTGTTGGCAAGCGTATTTAACAAATGATACAACCCCATCGATGAATTCACGACTAATGCAAACCTCTTATACATCCATTCTCGATCCATTCTCATTTAAAACTCTATTGGTGGTAGATGTCAAACCACCATCTTATGCCTAGTCTGAAAAAAGCTTTCGACCTAGGAAACCCGCGGTTTTCTCAAATCTTGGAGATGTTAAAGCCCGATTTGTTGATTTACGACATGATACAACACTGGGCCCTAATGGCGGCTAGCGCCCTTGGGATCCCTTCAGTGTTGTTTATCACAACTAGTGCTACCATGGCTATAAACATGTTTCATCTTTACTTGAAACAAGATGTTGCTTTTCCGTTTGATTCGATTTACTATCATAAGTATGAGAAAAAGAATGTTAAAGAGATTCTTGAGAGCTCGGCTAATAGGCTTAAAGATAAAGATCGTGTCATGCAAGGTGTTAAATGGTCGAAAAATATCATGCTTGTGAAATCCGTTAAGGAAATTGAAAGTAAATATGCCGATTATCTTTCTAGTTTAACTAGTAAAAGGGTTATCCCGGTCCGTCCACTTGTGGTCAACTCTATTGATGTGGACTCAGAACAACACAGTGTGATCCAGTGCCTTGATACAAAAATCACTGGATTAACCGTTTTTGTTTCTTTTGGGAATGAGTATTTTCTTTCTAAAGTCGATATGACTCAAATAGCATTAGGTTTGGAGATGAGCAATGTGAATTTCATTTGGGTTCTAAGGTTTCCAAAAGGTGAAAACAATATGACCATTAAAGAAGCTTTGCCAGGGTTTGTCAAAAGGGTTAAATTTCTACACCTTCATCGTTTGCGTCTGCCAAAACCCCTGCAGCAAAGTTACCTCTACGACCTTGGTGGGGAGTGGGTTGCGGTAAAGATTATGAAATCTGACGTCCATATTTGATTCCAAATGGACCCGAAGCTAATAAGGATTAAAATCGGGTTTTAAGGATTATGTAAGAATATGGTGAGGGTTTATGAGAGGCTTTATTGGTGGGGATAGGTCAATTCGTGTGTTTGTTAATTCAAATTTATAACCGTATCTAACACAGGAATTGACCAATCTCCACTTCTATAAAGCCTCTCATAAACCCTCACCCTATTCTTGCATAATCCTCAAAACCCGATTTTAATCCTCACTAGCTTTGGGTCCTTTTGGAATCAAATATGGACGTCAAATTTCACAATCTTCACCGCAACCCCCCTCCCCACCAAGGTCGTAAAGGTAACTTCACTGCTAGGGATTTGACAAATGCAAACGACAATGATCGGGTTGTGAGTATTTACCATATAGGTATCACCCATTGGCGTACGTTTATCAACGATTTTGCGAGAGAGGTTAATCACAAGAGATATAGAGGGTTCGTAAGATTGTATATTCATGTGCTTGGCCTGGTTTTACAAAAAAATATGATGTTTATTTAGTCGCTATTCACGATGGGGAAACATTATATGAATTGAGCGAACGTGACATACAACCACAACCTCGTTGGTTGGACCATGCCAAATTGACGGGATATGCCGAGAGGTATAGTTTTTCTGCTTGAAGCCAGGGGATTTACGGGAACGGAGTTAAGTTGTGAAGTTTTTGAATATGCGGCAATTTGTGTTATGAGTAATCAGCGAGTGAGCGGGGCATGGACACATCTTTGATATATTTTCCTTAATGGTGTCCGAACGTGCCCGGTTTAGGTGGTTTACACATGTTGTGGGTCAGATAATGGAACATTGTAGCACCATGCTTCTAGCGGAGGAAGGGGACGGGAATTTCGATTGGGCTGCTTATCTACCTAACAATTGGGGCGTAATTTCTAGGTGTGCGAGAAATTTTATACTTACTGAGCCAGTCGTCCACGCCCTTATACATTGCGTGGTGCCAGAGAGTTGGAAACAAATGCAACCGCAGCCCAGGCCGCCATTTGGTTAGAAGCTTGGTTTTCCAGGTATGTGTACCTGTTAAAAATACAAAACACAAAAAAAAATGTAAATAAAAGACTAAGTTGATAAGAAAATAACATTTATCACTCATCTTAGATTATTGATGATAATAAAGTACAGTAAGGGTAAAAATTAAGATAAAACTGTGAAAATCTTACTTAAGAGCACATTCAAAAGATGCTTCAGAGCAGCCTCTGTTGGAATTTAACAATCAAGTTAACCATTAACTCTTACGAGTACGCAGCGGATAGATCTAGTCTAGTACAATAATCAACATACACTTAAAACACATTTAAAGGACATGTAAATTAAATAGGAACATACCTTCGATGTCACCCGCAAGAATCGCAAACCGAATGAACGAAACTAGTGACTAAATGGCCACCTCTATGAGTGCTCACACAAACACGTAAACAAGCACACCCGGATGCTAGTCCAAACCTCACGT
>BQNB010018597.1:2663-65616 GCA_026074375.1 Tanacetum coccineum
TCAAATCAAATTTTTGACGCCGCTGTCGGGGAGGTGTGTGCGATTATCGTGTTTACGTTTGAAGATTAGTGTTTGAAGCCCCTTCCTCGTGAAGTTATCGTTTTCTTTTAGATAAAACTAAAAAATATACAAAAATATTTTATTTTTCTCGATTAATTTTCGTAGATTTATTAGAAAAACTAAAAAATACTTTTCTTAAAGTATTTGAAAGATCAAAAAAAAATTAAAAAAACAACAAAAGCAACCGTTGTGTCACTTGTGAAATCGGCTCACCTTTAGATTACAAACTATAAGAGAGGTATTGGGAGAGTTGATCCTACTATCTTTGACCCGAAAGGAGAAGATTTTTAAAACGCTTCGCGCTTACCCACTCCTCCGCTTCTTTGTGCGTTTTCTAGAGAGCTATTGTACCCTTGTTCGATTACCGGTTACAAAAATATTTTTATTTCTCTTATTTTATTTTTAGTGCATGCGCACTCGCTCTTCATCAAATTTAATTGTCGAATCTTCCACGTCTCTCAAACATCGTAATCGTAGACGTTCCAAGCAAAGAGTCGAACCGTTTTCTCTTGAAGAGACTTCCGTAGTTACCATATCCGATCAACGTATAATGGCGGAATTACTCCAAGCACCCACCGAGGGTTACGGAGATGCTATCATTATTCTCGCTATTCTTGCGGAGAATTTTGAGCTTAAACATGGTCTTCTAAATCTTGTAACTTCAAAACAATTTTACGGATTTGAGAAAGAAGATCCTCATGCTCACATTCGTTGGTTTAACAAGATTGCTTCCACGATTAAGTATAGAGATGTGCCTAGTTCGTCGATTAAGCTTATGCTTTTTCCCTTTTCTATCGAAGGGGCAGCTCGGATTTGGCTTGAAAAAGAACCCCCCTCATTCTATTCTTACTTGGGAAGATCTTGTTTCCAAGTTTATTAACCAATTCTTTCCTCCTTCAAACACTACAAATCTCCGGAATGAAATTACGAATTTTCAACAACGTTTTGATGAATCATTTTGTGAGGCATGGGACCATTTTAAGGATCTCCTTCGTGCATGCCCACATTTGATACCTTCTCTACAATGCTTTAAATCCAACCAATCAAGATACCTTGAATGCCGCACTTGGTGGTAATCTTTGACGAAAACTCCTCCGGAGATTCTTTGACAATTAAGCGAAAATAAGTCAAAAGTTGCAACTTACTGAATCAAACCGGTTGTGTTTTTCACAAAATGAGGTGCTAAAAACTTGCTTTCTTCCTGATCACACGGCAATGTCCTCCGGAAATGGCAGCTTCTTACTGATGCCGTTAATGCTATAGCTTCGACATGTTTAAGGAACCTCAACCTTCAAACCGTTAAAGCAATTTCTAAAAGTTGTGTAACTTGTGGGGGACCGCATCCCTACTATGAGTGTCTTGCCGCTGATGGCAACACTTTTAATGCTTCTGCAGCCGCAAACAACTTTAATTAAAATCAAGGATATCATACCTCAAAGGAGACCCGAAATATCATGCTAGCAATCAAAGGGACACCTGGTTTTTCCTCGCCGTGCAAAAATAATCAAAACCGTTTCAATCAAATCAAGGTTTATAATCAAAAACCGAGGAAATAATTCATCAAGGAACCAGGATTATCAAGCACCCCGCCTCAAAATGGAACCTTCAAACGATCTCTCGAGGCTACACGGAGGCAAATGTCGTTAATATGACGTAATGCAAAATCAAATAACCAGTGATGAGGTCGGAATTAAAGAAAGCATGGATAGCTAACTGGACTAACAAAACAATGCGTTCAAGAATGAGTTAAGGAATGAATTTAACAGAATGATATTAAGAACATGATGAGTAGTTTTTTTAAATGAATACCGCTTCTTCTTCGGGCTCGGGTTCTCTTCCTAGCAACACCGTTGCTAACCCGAGAGGTGAAATTGAAAGCAATCACCACCCAAAGTGGTATTTTCTTATACGGACCCCCTATTTTCCACCACCCATTTCTTCCTCTCCTCTCCCAAAGTGGTGGAACGGAAAACCCGAGGTGACAAAGGATACGGTGGCAACCGAGTATCGAAACATCCATCCCCCGGTATCCAAAATAACAAGCTCCATTTGATGAGCCAGTTGTTGCGCCTAAAGCCTAAAGCTGTTTATACTTATCCGTTCAAAGCTACCAAGCAACAGCTCGTGAAAAAGATGATAATCTCAGCTTCGAAGTTGTTGAAATATTTCCGAGAATTACATTTTTGAGCTCAGTTCCCCGTGGTATGCTCTTCTACTTATGCCAAAATTTGCTTCAATGTTTAAAATTAATCCTAAAAACAAAGAAAAATTGTTTGACCTTAGTTAAAACACTCCAGTGAATGAAATTGTTCAGGCGTTTAGCCTAAAAAAGGTTTTGCCCTAAAAAAAAAAAAAAAAACTTAAAGACCGTTGGTAAATTTCGTATTCCATAGCGATTTTCCCAGAGATTAGTTGCATGCTTAGCCTTGGGCCCGAATCTTGGTGCAAAGCACAACTTGAAGCTCTTTCCATATGGAAGAAACCCTCTCACTCCCTGAACGGACTCCTTAACTCGAATGATTCGTGAACTTGCATACCATTATCGATACTAGTCCATCCGATATGCCAAGATGTCTTTATTAAAGTAGTAAAGGTGCCCATTTTCTGGCCGATTCAGAGGCGTTGATTATGTTTGGTTGATCCTCGGGTTCCCCTTAATTCTCGGGAGACCCTTTTTGACGGACGGGCACGTGCTTTGATTTAATGTTTATGGTAGAAGAATTAACCCGTCGAGTTGATGAATGAAGCCAGAACCTTTAAAGTTTGTCAAAACTTCGAGATCTCCTACAATAATGCCAAATCGGTTAATGAATCGATGTCATCGACGTTTCATCTGAGGAGTATCTCAAGAGAAGTGCTCAGTTTTCGGATTAGTTTTAAAATTGGCAAGCCTACTCCGTCTTTAATCCTATCCGTTCGACATCTTTTCCCTCTCCCACATCCTTTGAAGGAAGTGATTCATTTTGGAAGAAATGCAAAGCTGGTTCTTACAAATGATTCAATGTCCCTCGGATTTGGGATGAAGCTGACTTTGGGATTCCGAAGGGAGCCCTTCTTCCTACTCGAGGGAGTTATTAAATGATGATTCCAGTAATCTCCTCTCCCTTCCAAAGAAACTTCATTTTAAGAAATTTAAACGATAAAAATCTTCTATCGAGGACCTCCAGAGCTTGAGCTCAAGGATTACCGTCTCTATCTTGAATATGCGTTTTTTAGAAGGAACCGATAAATTACCCATCATAATTTCTAAAGAACTAAAAGATGAAGAAAAGGCCGCCCTTTTAAAGGTTCTTAAGTCACACAAACGGGCCATCGCATGGAAAATCTCTGATATTAAGGGTATCGACCCTTGTTTTTGTACTCACAAGATCTTACTGGAGGACGATTTCAAACCGGCATTCAACATCAAAGAAGTTGAATCCAAAAATTCATGAGGTTATCAAAAAGGTAAGTTATCAAACCTCCTTATTGCCCGAATTGATTTACCCTAGATCTTTCGATAGTCCGTGGGTGAGCCGCCGTGTCATGTTGTGTGCCTAAGAAGGTGTATGACCATAAGTTGAAAATATAAGATTAAGAGTTGATTCCTACAAGACTAGTTTACCGGATGGCGTGTTTTGAGGTATAAGATTACCGAAAGCTTATTGATGCCACTCGTAAAGACCAATTTGCCACGTTTCCTTTTATGGACCAAATAGCTCGAGACGATTAGCGAGAAACGAATACTATTGCTTTTTAGACTGGATGTTTCGGATATTTTCAAATTCCCAATTGACCCACTAGACCAAAATAAGACCACCCATCCCTTGCCCTTCTGGGACGTTTTCCTACCAAGCGTATGCCTTTCGGGTGTATGTAATGCTCCGAGCACTTCCAAAGGTGCATGCATGGCCATTTTTCCACATATGAGCGAGGAAACAATGGATGCTTCATGGACATTTCTTAGTCTGACGGGGATTCTTTCTCGTCATGCCTCTCCCATTTAGACAAAATGCTAAAACAGTGCGAAGACACTAATTTAGTTCTAAATTGGGAGAAATGCCATTTTATGGTAAAAGGGTGGTGGGACGGGGGTGAGAAGGGCATTGTTCTAGGACCATATAGATTTCAAAGTCCGGAATGAGGTGACTAAAGCTAAAGTTGATGTTATACTAGCTAAACTCCTCATCCCATCTGTAGTCCTCAAAGGCCGTTCGAAAAAGTTTTTAGGTCACACCGGGTTCTATCGTTGATTTATTCAAGATTTTTTTAAAATCGCCCGACCGATGACCTATCTTCTTGAAAAAGATAACTCCATTTATTTTTTTCGTAGAATAATTGAAGCGTTTAAGATACTGAAGGAAGAAGTTAACCAAAGCCTCCGATTTTAGTTGCCCCCGATTGGGACCTACCATTTGAAATTATGTGCGACGCTAGTGATTACGCGGTAGGTGCAGTCTTGGGGCAACGTAAGACCAAACATTTTCAGCCTATACACTATGCAAGTAAGACCATGACGGATGCTCAAGCACATTACACTACCAATGGAAAAAGAATTTATAGCCCGTGGTGGTATGCGTGTCGAAAAATTTCCCCCCGGCCTACTTATCTTAGCGAAAGACCAGAAGTGTAACGGACCATTCGGGCTCTCAAGTATCTTCTTGCTAAGCAAGATGCTAAGCCAAGATTGCTCCGGTGGATTCTCCTACTCCAAGAATTTGATGTCATTATTCGTGATAAAAAAAGGAGCGGCGAATGTCGCGGCTGACCACTTATTAAGAACAGAAAATCCCCATCAAAGTGATCTTGAGAAAAGGGAAATTACGAAAACATTTCCTCTCGAGACACTTGGGATGGTTAGCTTTCGTGGTGATTTGAGTACCCCATTGTTTTCTGACATTGCAAACTACCATGTGGGGAATTTTATTGTGAAAGGGATGTCGTCCCAACAAAAGTAAAAATTCTTTATGGATGTTAAGCATTATTTTTAGGACGACCCTTACTTATTTCGAATTTGTGCGAATCAAATGATTAGACGATGTGTTAGGAATTAAAGTCTTCATACTAATACTTACTTGCCAAGTACTGAAGTTTGTAACTGCAAGCATAATTTGTACTCCAGTTTATAACTAAACAGTATTAACTGTGTTAATACTTGACAGTACTGAATCAGTTAGTACGCTAGTGTTAATTTTAATACTACTGGTTATAGGAGTGACTACGAAGGGTTTAAGATTACTGCCTCGCGGGTGAGAAAATCAATACTGCTGAAAGAAGTTACAACTGCTAGTTAATATCAAGTTAATGCTGATTGAAAAGATAAATGCCGATGAGAAGATTATGATCCGGATTAATCTGATTGAGAAAGTTGACAAAGGAAAAATATTAAATACTTAGTCATTTATTTAATCCATTTACTACATGCTTAGGAAAGGTAATTAAAGACTTAGTCCAGTGTAGTTAATACATTTGACTAAATATTTAGAAAAGAATATTGGATTGATAGAAAAGATCTTGTTTATCTTTAGTTATGGTAAGTTAGGTAATTGTAGTTTGCTATGACTCCTTGTGTAGTATAAAAGGAGATCATAAGTCATAGAGAAAGTCAGACAGAACACAATACTTCCCTCATACACATCTCTTCTAGGATTCATAGCCTTCAAGGTTGTAAACCCTAGTACTAGAAAGAGTACTCGTATTATTAAGTTTAATAATATTGAAGCTTTATAGTGATATCATTGTTCTTATATATATTCACTGTTTTGATTATAATATTCTTCTAGATATTAAAGAGTAGATTCCGCATACTCCTTTGATATACACACAAAGTTCTACGATGTTATTTTGGATTATATCCAAGTAACATACTCTTTTACAAGGTATAGGAACTGGCGATCTAGATTTTGGGATCAACACGATGTGTTCACGGCCAAGAAGCCATTGATATCCTCACAGCTTGTCATAATGGACCTACCGGGGGACATAATGGTGCCAACTACACCGCTAAGAAAGTCTTTGATTCCGGTTTCTATTGGCCAACTATTTACCGAGATGCCCATGACTTAGTCAACCAGATAACGGTGGTGACGCTTGTCCAACGTCAAGGCAAAATCGGCAAAAAGAGCAAATTGCCTTCTAAATACATTCAAGTATTTCGAGATCTTGACGTTGTGGGGCAATCAATTTTATAGGCCCGTGTCCCGTCTTCTCGAGTGAACAAATTACATTCTCGTAGGCCGTCGACTATTTGGTCTAAATGGGTTGAATCAAAAGCGCTCGCCCCATTAAGATGCTCGAGTTGTTGTTAAAATTCTTTGACATCCTCTTTTTGCCCGATTTGGAACTCCTCGTGGCTATGAATTAGTGGATCGCGGTACCAATTTAGCAATGACCAATTACTGCGAAAGGTCATGCTTAAGTATGGATTTGCCCACCGGTCCTTTCACCCCGCGTATCATCCACAAACAAGCAGGACAAGTAGAGGTTTCAACATCGTGGTTTGAATGATCTTAGAAACGACCGTAGTGAAAGATTGTGCTTCAAGTCCGATAAGTTAGATGAATGCTTTATGGGCTTTCCGTACCACTTTCAAAACACCCATCGGGTGCACTCCTGTAGGATCCCGTTAAAACTTCACTTCACACAATCGATCACGAACCGGAACTAGAAATGAGAAAGAAAGATTGAGTTGTTTAGAGAGAGAAAGAAGAGAGAGAGAGAGATGATGAGAGAAAAGAAAAGAGATTTATTATGAGATATTTTGAACAACTTACTTTTCCAAGTGGAAAAGTTCCTTATATACCCCCGACACTTAAAAATGACGCGCGGGATATTTAATCAAGGCGACCCGGTTCGGTGTTTTTGCTTGAGATGAAACCCACTAAAATAAAAAAAAAAAAGAAAAAAAAAAGCATAAAAAAAGAACATAACCAAAAATGGAAAACGCCCATATACAATAGAGATAACTATCGAGCCCCAGATTCCCATATTATCTCGATTACAACATGAACTAATTATAGACGTGAAGCTACCATTGTGAGTACTGAAGCTTCCTTGTTCGACTCAATAAATTGAGGCTAACATTCTCCCCCGAAGTGAGGTCTTGAACACTGGAACGAGCTTCCTTTATTGACTCAATAAAATTGAGGCTAACAATCTCCCCCGAAGTGAGTTCATTGATGACACTCCTTCATGAGATCAGTGAGATTGCTTTTGTCGTTTAAGCTCGAGTGTTCTTGGTCTTTGACTTTGTTCTTTGTTCTTTGTTGTACTTTGACTAACATGCTCATACTTATGCATTATCTTGAAAGCTTCAAATCAGAGTTTGCGGAAGTCTTTGTCTTTAAATCTTAAGCTTTCTAGAAGTATGTCTCAGTAGATTGAGCATTTGAAGGGATGAGGTTGCCGTACCAACCGTGTTGGACCGGGCAAGTGTTGCGTTTAGGATAAACGAAAAATTGATTGAAAACCAATTCGACCGTGTCACTCGTTAAAGAGTATTTGTAACACATCGAGAGTGTCATGTTTTTACACAAAATGTCATCAACCGTCAATTCATTTACTGGCCAAATCGATATCCAGGTGTCACAAAGTTTATTCAAAGAGAATTCTCCCGCAAGTCACCTAACGCAGTGCTGTTTGATATGACAACTGGAAGGATTTTCCATTCATCATTGTGAATACTAAAGATATCAACTCGGAATGTTTCTGGCAAATAGCACAATGAATAGCGTAGGGACTCTTGATAACAGCTTGTGAACCTGATGATGTTTAATAAGTGTTTTGAAATGAAATGTTCCAACGAGATTTTGATTGATCCCTTGGCTCTAGACTCGATGAGTCATTTTTGGTTTAGTACTTACTCAGCTAAGCATATTGCCCCCTATTCAATATCAATATGTCACAGAGTGAGGATGTCCAATAGATAACGTGTGTATCTCCGTGTCAAGAGGAGACAAGTTTTCGTGAGAAGAAAACCCGAATGGGCTGATAAGGGTTGGCATTGCTTCATCACTAGGTCCATAATGTCGTTTTCAATGTCGCAATCAACTTTGTGATTCTGATAGCATAGGTTTTGACCCGGTTTTCTTCTGCCTTAAGTTTGTGGAGGGCTTCCTTCTTTATACCCTTTAGTCCTTACATTTCTTTTAATTATTCAATGCTTACCAGGTACCGTCATTACTAACACGCTTGTTTGTGATTGTTCCAGTGTTAACCTCAATCTTGAGTCGGCATTATGTCCCATATACATCATCTCCAATCATACCGAAGGACAGTTATTTCTATCTTTGGATTATCCCTTGGGTAGATCCTCCGGTGTTTACTGTTGGATCATTATGGATTGGTGTCCTAACCTAACCACCTTATTACTTCAGCAATCGCGTGAAATAAGATTTGTTGGGTATAAATCGATCATAAAACGCTTTTCAGCACCTGTGAGGTCAATTAGATCAGATTTTAAAGATATTTTCTCCCCTTATTTTAAATAATAAACACGTAGTTTTTTAAATACCGAGGGGGTGTGATTAAAATATGTCTTGAAAATGCCGGGGAGAAAATATTATTAGGCCATGAATGGTTTTGAACATTTTGATAATGTGTTTGCATACATAATAATTGCGTTGTTGATGTATCCATGAACATAAAACTTTGTTTTTCGAAAAACTCTACCCTCAAAGAATAGGACCAATTGAAAAATTGTTGTCTTTTGAAAACATTGTGAGGGTTGGAGTGTTGAACACACAATTTTGAAAGATTGTGAATTGTCATCGAGAAATTCTTGAAAAATTGTGTTCAACTTTTTTGAAAAACCAAATGTAAGAGGGCTTCTCTTCGCGAACGTTAAGGGTAAACGCACTGTAAACTACACTCATCACTTTTTCTTGAGCTAAAAGCATTGAATGTCTTGTAAGATCAGCTCAAGTCCGAGAAACGTTATTTTTCCTCGTTGTGAGATAAGGTGATAAACCTTCCTTTATTTGAAGTCCGGTTTATGTACTGACATTTGCACATAAAGCCGATTTAGAAAAATGTAAAATGACATGGTTTTGAACTATTTGCAAACTCGTCCGTCGAACTTCTTTACACACCCTGTCTATGTTAATCCGACATTTCTAAGCACGTAAATGGTTATCGATTCCAAGAGACATGTCCGAGAAGAATCTTTTGGAAATTTCCCGGATTTCTCATTTTGTATATATTTACCTGTTTTGTCTCAGCCATTGCTATGTGAAGGTGGAATGGTAAGTTCGCAACACTTGTCGTGATGTAGCTTTCTTGTTTGCTTAATGAACAACTTTTGGAACCCACGATCTTTGAACTTGACTGGTTCATTGCGTGTGGTCTTGAATGTTCGAGTTCCGAACGGTATGATCAGAAGTCATTTGTTGTAAGAACGAGGCCTGAACGATGTGATCAAATCGTCATGTGAACATTGAGGATCGGGCCTGAAGTGGTTATTTTCCAGCAAACTCACCATTTGGGACATTGACGACCAAGGCTTGAACTGCTGTGTTCAAAATGCATTTGATGAAGACCGAGGCTTTAACTATTGTATTCAAACGTCATTTGATGATCATCAGATCAAGAAGTCCCTTGAAGCCCTGTTTATGAGATATCTGTCTTTTCCGCATACCAAACTCGGAGTCCCTTCCTCTGTTGGGAATAGAACCGATGTACCTGTACTTAAGAGATACATGCACTACATTAAGACTTGTCGCGTTCATTCACAAGGTTGCCTAGTGACCCGCACATGGTTCATTAGTAATATCCCTCAGATTTATGCATGCAAACAAACTCTGGGTTTTAAGTGTCAGGTACTCATCATATGGTAAAAAATTACTAACGAATTGACATTCTAGCAGAGGCTCTATATAATGGTAAAGCAAGAAAAATCTCAGAGAGGTGGTTGCTGAGAATTTTTGATATCTAAGAAAAACCAGTGCCGAGAATGGTTTCCACAAAGAGATCTACACAAATGACGTTTAAACACTACAGTTCAAGCCTCGAGCGTTAATGTCAGATGGAGTCTGCAAAAAAACACTGTATCAGGGGGCCCCGTCCTCATATTTAAATGACATTTGAACACAGCAGGTTCAAGCCTCGGTCAGCAATTTTTCAAAGATGTCCGATCACATTCAGTTCAGACCATCGCACCACCCAGACGACAAGAAATTCTGTTGAAAATGTCTCTTCAGGCCTCGTTCCTCAAGGACAAAATGCGTCAGATTATGACAACTCTGACCGCACCTGTGCCCATCCCAAGACAAAATGTTGGTTCCTTACAAAGCAAAAAGACAGATTCGTCACAACAAGGGTGTAGAATTTCTCTTCAAGTCTTGACTTGAAGACTATTACAATCCAACAAATGGCCTCGCTCTGGAGGAAACAACAATGATCAAGCTCCGGAATGGCATCATTTCAAGAAGCTGAATTATCAATCCCGTTTTATACACGGGTACAAGAAATTGGTGAGTCTTCCTCACGCAACTTAATAATACCGATGAGCATTCATTTCAACCTCAAAGTGTCATGATTAGCCGAGGACCTAGTAACATCCATGTAGACCAATTTCGTGAAATCAACCATGCCAGTTCAAACAAGACGACAGCTTGCGACAAGATCCTGAAATGTGTAATTTCGCAGCTCACGGTGAGTATTGGTTGAACCAAAGAACATTACGGAGGCAATGGCTGATTCGTCCTTGGAGCGAAGCGAATGCGTGATGAACTTCATCATTTGACAGACTAAAAGTCTTGAACTAGTCGACAAACCATTTGGCGAAGATATTATAAAGCTAAGTGGTTTATGGAAGAACAAAAAGGATGTGAAATCAGACTGTAATTTCCCGCAACAAAAGCTATGACTTGTTGCTAAAGGTTATGCTCAGGACAGAGGGATTGATTTTGAAGAATCATTGCTCCAGTTGCTCGCTTAGAAGCAGTTCGAGATTTTTTCGTTGCCTCGCAGCAACACCTGGTCTTTTCTAAACAGATAGAGGGACGTAAAACGCATGTCTCTTAATGGTCCACTGAAGGAGGAGGTTTAATGGTGCTCACCAGAAAGGTTTCGTTGAACCAGATCCATCCAGAAAAAGTCTAACCGGTCTAAGGAAAGCTTTGTAGGATTAAAGCAAGGCTCCAAGAGCCTATGTAACGATAACTAAACAAACTCCCTGATGGTCCAAAGGGCTTTACTAAAGGGTACAATTGAACCTAAACTTATTCAAGAGAAAAATACGGGGAGGATATTCTACTCAGGCAGATTGACTGATGACAGAAGTTTTGATCGACAAATCCTAAATATTCAAAACGATTGTGAAAAATTTAATGCACAGAGTAGGATTTGAAATGTCCTTAATGGGGGGAGATGAATTTCTTTTTGGATTACAGATCCACCAGTTCCCCAAAAGGGTATTTGTATCATTCAGCCATAGTACGCTTTAGAAATTCTGAAAAAGCCTAATCTGGGACAATGCACTCTATTGGGACAACCATTGGCTAACAAAACCCAAGCTAGATGTAGATTTGAGGTGGAGAACCGTAGACCAATCTAGACCAATTGTAGGATCCACCGTTAACACTCTCTTCACACATCGATTCACAACCGGAACTAAGAAATGAGAAAGAAAAATGAGTTGTTAAGAGAGAAAGAAGAGAGAGAGAGAGAGAATATAGGAGATAAGAAAAGAGATTTATTATGAGTTATTTTGAACAACTTACTTTTCCGCAAGTGGAAGAAGTTCCTTAATACCACCGCGCACTTAAAAGTGACGGCCGCGGAGATATGTTAACTAGGACCCGCGTGGCGTTCGGTGTTGCTTGAGAGTAAACCAAACATAACAATATTAATTAACGATCGACCCGATTCCCGATCTATTATCCTATTACAACATGGTACTAATTAAAGACCCGAAGCTCCATTGTAAAGAGTGACTACTGAACTTCCTTGTTTCGACTCAATAAATTGAGCTAACAACGCCTTTTAGCTAGTGTATGGAAAGGCTTTTCCATATTCCTCCGTATCGAGCTTTGAACTTAAGGCCTATTGGGCCTTAACGCTTTGTAAACTTGTGGCCGGCGTGGCAACAAAAAATGCCAAGCACTGGCTTCCAAGCGAGCAACTGGAGCAAATGATTCTCAAAATCAATAGATACCCTCTCCTGAGCATAACCTTAGCAACAAGTCAGTGCTTGTTGCGAATTACTGACTGAAAAATCTTCATCCTTTTTGTCTTGCATATCTCACTTTACTTAATAAAAACCATCTTGCCGAATCTGGTTTTGTCGACGAGTTCCCAGACTTTAGGGCTGTCGAACGATGAAGTTCATCCTTCATTGCCTTCGATCCATGCAGAATCAGCCATTTGCTCATATTATTCTTTGGTTCAACAGATACTCAACGCGTGAGCGCGAACATACACATTTTCAAGATCGGCTGCAAGCTGTCATCTTGTTTTGAACCGGCATGGTGGATTTCCATGAACTTTCTAATGGATGATCTCGGTCCATCGGTAATCAATGACTTGTGGGTGAAATGAATGCACATTCGGTTCTATCAATGTTGCGTGAGGAAGACTCACCAAGTTTCCTGGTTACACTGTACAAAAAAGATTGATAAAATTCATCTTCTTGAAACATGCATTCGTTGATTGAGTATTGTTGTATTTGTCCTCCAGCTTGACCGTGGGTGTTGGTATTGTAATATTCTTCAAGTAAAGGACTGAAGAGAAATTCTAACCCTTGTTGTGACTAAATCTGTCTTCTCTGCTGTAGGAACTACATTTTGTCTTGGGGGCACGGGGTCAGAGGTGACCATATCTGTCGCATTTGTCCGTTAGTGGAACGAGCCTGAAGAGACAATTATTGCATCATCCATCTGCTTGCCGTTTGTGGTGCGAGGTCTAACTGTTGTGATCAACATCATTGTCGATATAAGCACGGGATCCGTACTGCTATGACAGGAGCCTCAATTGAGCAACGGGTCCTGAACTAAATTGGCCAGAAACAATATACGATCTTTAAGGAAGTAGATCTCAACCATACCGGTTTCACACCGAATAGTAGTTGGGATTTCATTTGCGCGTCAAATAGCCTTCCAACTGGCATGTTTCGTGTCAGGTTGACTTATGTTGAAGATTGGACGAGAAGGGATCGCCACGTAGAACATTCTATCTAATGGGTGATTCGTTGTAACATATCTATCTATTAAACATTGAAATAAGATGATGCAAATATTAATGGAATGACACCCCTTGTCCGAATTTGTTATTTCCTTCAAAACTAGAGTGTGAAGAAATATTATGGAAGGAGGGGCATTATTAAATTGAATGCCCATTTTGATGTCCATGAATTTAATGCTTCATCAACACCTTGATGAGTGACTGAGATTGAATTTCCTGATTTGTTTGGTGAAGTACAGTAGATTGTATCATCGTATAATTCAATGGTAGTTAAAGGTGGAACCAAGCTGGATCAACCAACTCTTGAAAGCAAACAATAGCTTACCTGAGATCTGGGGAAAATTCGT
This sequence comes from Tanacetum coccineum, assembly GCA_026074375.1. Classification (NCBI taxonomy): domain Eukaryota; kingdom Viridiplantae; phylum Streptophyta; class Magnoliopsida; order Asterales; family Asteraceae; genus Tanacetum; species Tanacetum coccineum. The sequence continues at coordinate 16,229 of BQNB010018597.1, forward strand.
GTGGAAAGATTATAGTACTCATTAGAAATAATATTTACTACAGATCTCAGAGTCTTCTTGATGGTGGAAACATATGGTGTTAGAGAGAAAACTGAGATTTTGCACGAGTCCTGAACTGATGTTCCAAGAGTCATCAAAGAAGGAGGTGCAGGTCTGAACTGATTTACACAGGATCCGTTACTTGACCATTTTCCAGAACTGAACGAAGCTTTGCTTGAGTGGCGGAGTGGTGGTGAAAGTTGTAAGAATGATTCTTGATAGGGAGGAGATACTGGTTTAGAGATGAGAGATCGATGACGTGAATATCAGGTAAAGGAACGGATGAAGAAACTTGTTGGATAGGAATAGTGACCATTGGATTCAGCTTAATCGTTTTTCCCCATAGGTGTTTTTCTAGTTCATCTTTACTTATTATATTTCTTCAGGATTCAGGCTTAGTTTCCTCATATCATCCCAGCATTATCATCTCTGTCAAAATGTTCAACGATGACACCACATCTGCTCCCACTACAGAATTAGCTTTTCCCTCAACAGAACCCCTGGAGTGGGATCCAGTTCCTTTACTATGAGGCTCTAAGAGACTGGGACTCCATCATGGAACCCCTATATGTTACTAGTTCCTTCATTTGAGCCTCTAGTTCCAGGTTGTCTCTTGCTCATTTTCTTGCTTTCCTTGAGAGCTTTCATTATGTCAGCAGCCTCTTGTTTAGCAGGAGTAAGAGTTTGAATACCCTTGAGCTTCTTAGACGAATCAGAAGACCTCTTCTTTGACACAATAAAGGAATCTCTGAAAGCAATACCAGACTGTCTTCTTTGTGTGGGCTCGGGTTCAGATTCAGCATATGCATCAGACTTGTGTTAGTGATCTGGGATGTTGTTTGGAAGCAGATGCATCAAAGGATTGACAACATCAGCTCGTTGTGTTTAGTGATCTGTCATCCATTGAGGTAAGAGCGGTATTGTTGTTTGGAAGCAGATGCATCAACTTCCATGGTTTCTTTAAACGTTGGTCACATCTTTCGGTGGAGGTTGAGCTGTACCCAGAAGCGGCAGATTCGGGTCTTCTTCCAAGCTCTTGCCTTACCTACCCTGGTTTGATCCCAGCTTAAAAGGCCTTCATCATCATCAATCGTTCTTCATCATTATCACTATCATATGCTTTCTCTTGTGTCTTTAACCTTGACTGTAGACTTCCTTATTCCATGGCATCTTCATCTGCTATTAAAGCCATCCCTAAGAGCATGGTAATAGAGGTAGTTGGCAGGATTGTCTGTTTGCAGTCTTGTTCTTTATACGATGTGTTTGGAAGAGAGCACTTCTTTAGGAATCAAATTCTTTTAAAGCCACGTTGTCTGTTTGACGTGGATGGAGTAATTAATCTTGTTCCTCCTACCTTGTCCCTTTTGATTCTGATAATCTCCTTCGGACTCTTTTCAGATTCTTGATTCTGGATAGACTCTGGGCCAGGCAGCACAGAGTATTTCTCGATTAAATCTGCAGTGTGTCGTTCAAGAATCTTAAGGAGAGCATCATCAAGTTTTGTTCCTAGATATTTATCAACAACCGTAGGAACTTGGGATTTAATTGAAGCCAAAACATCAGCAGAGTGATCAGTCTTCTTTACTTCAGACATCTCTTGCTCCAATCTTGCCACTCTTAGCTGAAGGGCGATGAATGGAGTGATTTCAGGGAGAGATGTGGTGATTGTTGTAGCTTCCGTGTTGATTGGTGGAGGAGTGACCAGTGACGACGGCTTAGTAGATGAGACATCTGTGAAGGGAGCAATCACTGGAGGAGTTGACGTTACTGTCTGATGACTTGGATCAGGTATGGTGGAATCAGACTCCTCTATAACTTTAGATTTCTCCTGATCATCTTCGGTTGGTTTGTCATAAAGAAATTGATCCCCAAAGTTATAAGTGTCATCGAGATTTTTCATGGAAGACATAGAACCAGAATGACTTTCTGGATTTTCTTCGATGACACGTTCGTCTGTTATGAGCTTCAGGTTTTCATGAACCTTTGGGTAGGCTGTCGCGAGGAATTCATCATCCATGTGCTCAGGGTTTGGTCCAGCAAGAGACACATGTAATTTTCCAGAGTTTGATCCAGTCTGGTCTTCTTGCATGGGCTCAGGGTCTGGTCCAGACACAATTCTTGCATGAGTAGCATGAACTTCTCTTGCAACAGCTTCTTCTTCAGCTTCAGTTAAGCTGATAGATTTACCTAATTCCAAAGCTAAGTCTGGTTTAGGGACGATGTTGTCATGCAGGAGTGATCTCTAAGGCCTTCCGAAAAAGATCAGCACTCAGAGTAAACCATTTTTCATCAAGTTTGAAAGCTATAAACCCCAGTCTTTGCATCATGAGTCAGAGTATTCCAGAACAGCTGAATGTAGATAGAAGGGAATTTGCTGATGCAGTGAATGCCCTAACGAAGTTTGTGTTCTTGAAATATCAACTGAAATGTGGAAGATAGGATTCTTCTGCAACTTCTGTAGATCTTAGAGAAGGTTTCCCTTTCCAATCTGTAACTGTTCTGAGCAATGAAGGATCTGTTCATCTCATCTTGTAGGTTCAGGTGCAGGAATATTCTCTTCTGCCATCGTATCTGTTAAAGAATATCAACAAAGATAGACAAACATAGCATATAATCAACGTTAGATAAAGATGTTCGCCTTGAGTTTGACATGCCCTTGATATTCAGATTAGCACGAAGATATTCCACATTAGAGTCACTGGACATTGGGTTAAGTCAACATTGGTCAACCTTGGTCGATGGTCTAGAGATTATCTGATAGGCTCAATGACAAGTTAACTAAGCCTGTATGAGAGTCAACAAGACAAATGGTCCTTTGGAATAGGCCTAAGAGGTTTATTGGGCTTATTGGGCCAAGACATGGACAATTAGCCTAAGACGCTGCCCAACAGATCACCAAACCGCCATGCAGTAGGTTAACATTCCGCCATCAAGAATATGCAACCGCTATCTAACATTAAGCAAGATCCAAGGCATTTTAGATTATCTTAATCTCCTAGCAGACAGATTTAACACCCTACAGACAGATTTAACACCTTACAGATTTAACACCCTACACTTTCACATTTGACCATTTTATACACATTCAAAGACCAAGATAAACCATTTTAATCACATTTAATTCACTATTCTCCCCTTCAAAAATTGCATATGCGATTGCCATTTTTGATCTAGTGAATTATAATACCAGCTAATGTACGTTGGTCCACTTAACTAACGAACAAGCATGGGAAAATATGAAGCTTGTTAATGAGAATGGTCAAAAACAAGAAGATTTCTTTTCTTTTGAAGATAAAGCGCACTGAAGCGTACACTCTCCTTTTCTTTGAAAAACTGGTTTCGTACAGAAGAATACGAAAACCATCGACTTGAGTGTTTCGAAAGTAGCTCAAGACCGAAAAAATTTCTCTTTTTATTATTAAGGATAAATGCACTAACACGTACATTTTCCTTTTATCTGAAGACGTACACCTTTCTTTACTTTAAGGAACAGGGCTTGAAGAGATACCAGCAGACGCCATTTGACATTAAGGAACGAGGTTTGAACCGGTTTGTTCAAACGTCATTTGACAATGAAGACCGAGGCTTGAACTGCTGTGATCAAGCGTCATCAAGATGAAGAACGAGGCCTGAACTGTTTTGTCCAAACATCTTTTGAAGCATGTTCATCAGATTTGAATTCCTTGAACTCCTGACGTATGAGATATCAGTCTTTTTGGTAACCAAACTCTGAGTCTTTCCTTTAAAGGATTGACAGATGTACCTGCACTTGAGTTAGAAGTACCTGCACTAACATAAAGAGTTTGATTGCATTCATATGGGTTAGTGATATCATCATTTGAACCATTAGGAGGTTCACTGTCAACTTTGGTTGTGCTATCTATGAACACCTTTCCAGTAGGTATCCACCTAAGACTAACAGTCTTGAAAATTCTACCCGTTGGTTTCCACCTAAGATAAGATCTAGGAGTGTGTGGTTTCTCATGCACAGCGGAAGACTTATTGAGAGAAAACCTTTGTCCTATACCATTCTGCCTACCAGGTTTATGAGTGTGGTTCTTTGGTTCAACGGGATTGTTGTTTCTGATCTTGGGGGACTGAACTTTAGCACGAGAATTCACCTTATTCAGGATCTTTGTTATACAATCATCATGATTTGTATTAAAGATATATTTATGACAAATCGAACAAACAAATTGTTTGGAGTCCAAGAAGAAACTAGAATTCCTAGAGTGATCTACTAGAGGCTCACCATTTGACATTCCACCACTACACTTAGATACAGGAGAACTCCTATATATGTTTCTAGGTTTTGGTGTACAAGCATTAGGAGTGCAGTGTGCTCTAGTAGAGGCCATATCCTTATGACTAGGAATCCTGGTTTTGTCTTGTGTCATTTTCCTAGCATCCTCTAGAAAGTACGCATGAACCATATCATTAGAACCATACGATTCTTTATGACTATTCCTAGAGTAGTTAGGTGCATTCACCTGATGAGGTTTTGCAGCAGCAGATTCTCTAACTTTAGGCAAATAATGAGGAGTGACTGTTTTTGACAAATCATTTCATTAGCATCTTTTTGTCTCTCCCAAGACCCGGTTACACTTTCCAATCGGCACACATGACATTAAATTTGAACAACACTCCCCATTCAATCAATGACCCGATTATTCTATTGAAGAGTTTGTAGTCATTGATGAGAGTCATTGTCCGATTGGATGTTTTCAAACAACACTTTCACACCGCTTTAACACAAATAATTTTGAAGAATCAATTAAGAAAAATTATTTGGTTATCAAACAGGAATATTCTCTTCTGCCATCGTATCTGTTAAAGAATATCAACAAAGATAGACAAACATAGCATATAATCAACGTTGGATAAAGATGTTCGCCTTGAGTTTGACATGCCCTTGATATTCAGATTAGCACGAAGATATTCCACATTAGAGTCACTGGACATAGGAGGTTATGTCAACATTGGCAACCTTTGTCGATTGGTCAAAGATTATCTGATAGGCTCAATGACAAGTTAACTAAGCCTGTATGAGAGTCAACAAGACAAATGGTCCTTTGGAATAGGCCTAAGAGGTTTATTGGGCTTATAGAGGACGAATGACATGGACGAATTAGCCTAAGACATCTGCCTCAACCATCACCAAACCGCCATGCAGTAGGTTAACATTCCGCCATCAAGAATATGCAACCGCTATCTAACATTAAGCAAGATCCAAGGCATTTTAGATTATCTTAATCTCCTAGCAGACAGATTTAACACCCTACAGACAGATTTAACACCTTACAAATTTAACACCCTACACTTTCACATTTGACCATTTTATACACATTCAAATACGCAAGATAAACCATTTAATCAGAAAAAAAAGGGGGGGGGGGCATTTAATTCACTATTCTCCCTTCAAAAATTGCATATTGCGATTGCCATTTTTGATCTGGGGGGGGGGGAGTAAATTATAATACCATACTAAAGTACGTTGGTCCACTTAACTAACGAACAAGCGATTGGAAAATAATGAAGCTCGTTAATGAGAATGGTCAAAACAAGAGATTTCTCTTCTTTTGAAGATAAAGCGCACTGAAGCGAACACTCACCTTTTTCTTTGAAAAAACTAGTTTCGACAAAAGAATACGAAAAGCCCTCAAACTTGATCTAACAAACATATATGTTTCGAAGTAGCTCGAAGAACCGCAAAGATTTCTCCTTTTCGGTATAAGGATAAATGCACAACACGTACATTTTTCCCATTATCTGAAGATGGGGTTGGCAATCTAACATTTGATTACAAGCCATTACATGAGCTCAAAACTTGGAATGTTTTGATATATTAGCTCACGACCGAAAAGATTCTCTTTCGTTTCAAGGATAAATGCACAGACACGTACACTTTACCATTTTCGTCTGGAAGGCGTACACCTTTCTTTACTTTAAGGAACAGGGCTTGAAGAGATGCCAACAGATTTGACATTAAGGAACGAGGTTTGAACCGTTTTATCCAAACATCTTTTGATGAAGAACGAGGCTTGAACTGTTTTGTCCAAACGTCATTTGAAGCATGTTCATCAGATTTGAATTCCTTGAACTCCTGACGTATGAGATATCAGTCTTTTTGGTAACCAAACTCCGAGTCTTTCCTTTAAAGGATTGACAGATGTACCTGCACTTGAGTTAGAAGTACCTGCACTAACATAAAGAGTTTGATTGCATTCATATGGGTTAGTGATATCATCATTTGAACCATTTGGAGGTTCACTGTCAACTTTGGTTGTGCTATCGGTGAACATCTTTCCAGTAGGTATCCACCTAAGACTAACAGTCTTGAAAATTCTACCCGTTGGTTTCCACCTAAGACAAGATCTAGGAGTGTGTGGTTTCTCATGCACAGCGGAAGACTTATTGAGAGAAAACCTTTGTCCTATACCATTCTGCCTACCAGGTTTATGAGTGTGGTTCTTTGGTTCAACGGGATTGTTGTTTTTGATCTTGGGGGACTGAACTTTAGCACGAGAATTCACCTTATTCAGGATCTTTGTTATACAATCATCATGATTTGTATTAAAGATATATTTATGACAAATCAAACAAACAAATTGTTTGGAGTCCAAGAAGAAACTAGAATTCCTAGAGTGATCTACTAGAGGCTTACCATTTGACATTCCACCACTACACTTAGATACAGGAGAACTCCTATATATGTTTCTAGGTTTTGGTGTACAAGCATTAGGAGTGCAGTGTGCTCTAGTAGAGGCCATATCCTTAATTTGTTCTAATTCGATGTTAATAGTTTCAATTACATCGAGGTTATTTTTAACTTTGGCTTCATTACTTGTTTCCTTTACACTTTTAATTTGTTTCTTCAACTAGAGTAGTTAGGTGCATTCACCTGATGAGGTTTTGCAGCAGCAGATTCTCTAACTTTAGGCAAATAATGAGGAGTGACTGTTTTTGACAAATCATTTTTCTCATCAACTTGGGAGGCAAACCGTGGTCTTGAAATTCTAGGTCGTTCAGACGTAAACGCATTCGGTTGTCTAACAACTAAATGGTTTCTAGATGGTTGTAAAGGCGGTTTCCCCAAGAAAAACCCCCCCCCCCCCCCCCCCCCCCCCCCCCCCCCCCTGATTGATGCTTTGGTAAACTTAGAATCTACTATATTTCCTTTTAACTTTCTAAGTTCATTATTTAATGCCGCATTTGCAAAAACCTTTTCCTGAATCTGAGCTTTTAAATCAGCATTTTCGACAGACTTTTGATTAATTTGAGAAATTAAAGATTCACTGTTGTCTTTATTCTGAATGCGTGTCTTTTTAATTGAATCATAAAGTTCTTTGTAAGTCTGTTTCAAATGCTCATTTTCTTTATGTAGTTGCTCATTTGCTGCAAGTAATTTAGCCACACTGTGTTCTAATTCGATGTTAATAGTTTCAATTACATCGATGTTATTTTTAACTTTGGCTTCATTACTTGTTTCCTTCACACTTTTAATTTGTTTCTTCAAGTTGCAAATTAGTGTGGTTCTGGCCAGTAGCTGAGCTTTCAAATCATTAATCACAAAAAATTCACGAAATTCAGGAAATTCCTGATTCTTACATGGTTTGTTACTTTGAAAACTTTCTTCCTTTTGTTGAATTTGTATTTCAAGTGAAATACAATGTTTTTCCAGTTGTAAAAATCATTTTGAAAGTTCATTGTAAATTTCCTTATCAACCATATCTTTCGTTTTGAGAAGCTCAGTTTTAAGCAAAGCATCCTGGTCAATCTCTCCTCCCCTATGACACATATTTGTTGAAGTAGGAGTGGTATTGCTATCAATAGTTTCCAACAGATGTGTGTCATAACTGGGTTCAGATTGCTCAGTATGCTGTTGTCATAGCAAAGGATTTTATGTAGAGCAGTCAATTGTACCTCAGCAAATGGCTCTTCGTAGTACTGGTCGATATCTGCATCCACGCTGTGGTATAATTCCCTGAACTGCTACTTGTATCCTGCTTGTCGGGCTTTGTCCCACTGCTTTCTGTGACAACCAACCCAGCATCAACTGCTTCACGCATATTGACCTTTTCCTCTTGCCTTTGCATCTGAGTTTCAATCTCTGATTTGCTGAATGCATTGTTGTTTTCAGGCTCTATCAAACTGCTTTTTGATACTATCATATGTTGTCATCCCATTGCTTGAACTGGATTGATACTGAATATCTGAGACTGCATCTTGACCACATGACTTAATTTGATGCTCATGAAAGTATTTCATCATGCAACTGACTTCCATTCTCCTTTAGTGCATTAAGTTCATTTTCTTTCATGCGTAATACACCATATGTATTTACAACTCTATGAATGACCGCTTCAAGTGTATCCAGGTTCTCGAGTAACTCACGTCTGTACGCACTAGGTTCACAGTGCGTGAAGTCTTCGAAGTCTTGTTGCCAACCTTGATTCAAAGATCCGTTTGCATTTACCTTTGAGGCAAGGAATATTCCTTGAACTTGTGTTCTGAGTGCTTGAAGACAAGTCTTTGCATTACCCTATGAAGATTCTCTCTTCAAAGTTGTAGCCTTAACTGACTCCAGATTATGAAACATCTTCTATCTTGAAAGTCTGATGGCTCTTCTACAAGATTAGCGAAATGCTGGTTTAAAGCATCAACAGCATAAGGCGAATTAAGAGATAGAGATCATGAGATGTTGTATCGAGTTGTTCAAACCATGTTATTGCAGTTGGTCCGTGAGTGCCTTTGTTTTGTGAGCCGGTGCGTCAGTTGAGCTCTCTCTCTTTTAAAATTAGAATTAGAGATTTCCATGAAATTCGATTTTGTGTGAAATAAATTAAGGATCTTCTTTAAGTAGATAATGTGATTGATGTTGTGGGTTTTAAAATGCAATTAACGTTCAAGTGATTTTAAGTCTATGATTAAACCGATAAAAGATTAACGGGATTTTACAAAATCAATAGAAAACCGTGAATGAATAATCGTTTGATGTTAAGGTAGGTTTGTTGTTTGATTAATGCAGTTTAAGTCCTGTTTAGGTTGACGGTTTGTTATTTGGCCCTAAAATATTTGAATTTTGACCAAAACACAAAATTTACCCTATTACCAAAATTTAAATTTTGTGTAAAAATTAGCTAAAAAAAGCTATTGAAAAAATAATTTTTTTCTTAATAAAAAAAGTGTCGCTAAAAAAGGTGTCGTCTGGATACTTTTTTTTTTGAAAATTTTATCCAAACCGCCGCCAAGGGTGTTGAGCAAACCGCCGCCTTATCTGTTTAATCAAACCGCTGCTTTAATATGAGTAACTCGCCGGGTATTATTATAATAGCAAACCGCTGCTGAAATTGACAACCCGCCGTGTATTAAAATAATGCAAACCGCCTTTCCTTTTGAGCAACTCGCTGTGGGCAATATTTTATTCAAATTTATTCAAACCGCCGTGCATTTTCAATTTGGGCATTATAACGTTTCATTTTTGCCAATATAATAATCAACCCGCCGTGGCAACCTGTCAAACCGCCGCTATTAAGCAACTCGCCGCGAGTTTTGTCAACTCGCCGGCAATAAAATATTCAAATGAATTCAACTCGCCGTTGACCAGGTCAAACCGCCGCCTGACAACTTTCCTAAAAAGGTGGATCTTGTCTCCTTTTTGTCAACTCGCCGGTTAGAGTATAATAAAATACTCAAACCTCCACGAAGAACATTAGTTCGAATTCAACCAACTCAAGCCAAATAAGCTTATTATCCACGAAAATAAGCTAGAAACATGTAATACTAAGATGGTATTTGAAGATTAAACATCCAATAACATGTATTTCTTTGTGGATCTTCAAAAACGAAGCAACTCTCCACGAAGAACACTTAAAAATTCGAACCTTTTATTCTTTGAAATCGAACTTGAGGCTTTTTGATCACTTGTATTAGCAACAATATAACTTCTTGAGCTTATATGGCAAGAAAAACCACAAGATTAACCAAGTAATAAGCCCAAATTAAGCTCTTTGAGCCGTGGGCTTTTCTAAGCCAAAATAAGCCACGAGATTTGGTTTATTAACCACACACAAATCAATCACGAATCCACTTAGGCTCTGGTACCAATTGTAGGTTCCCTATAATTCACACAAACATGTATAGATCTAAAGAGATCTAGAGAGAGAAAGTTAGAGAGAGAATAGTTAAGAGAGAAAAGGAAAACACACTAAAGAGTGTGTGTAAAATGAAATAGATGCTTACCTCTTCCAAAGTTGGAAGAGGTATTTATAGTTCTTACAATACACCGGGTATTAGTACCCGGTTCAATACCGAAAGTCATACGTTTACCTATTAAACTACGAGCTATATTGAACAGTAAAATACACGGGGTGACCGAGTCTTTTTCTAATATCCAACACATCATCAGTGATCGTGGAACACATTTTTGCAATGACCAGTTTGCAAAGGTCATGCTTAAATATGAAGTCACTCATCGTCTCTCCACCGCGTATCACCCACAGACAAGTGGGCAGGTTGAAGTATCGAATCGTGGTTTAAAAAGAATTCTTGAAAGGACAGTGGGCGAAAATCGTGCCTCTTGGTCGGACAAACTGGATGACGCTCTCTGGGCCTTCCGTACAGCGTACAAAACACCCATCGGGTGCACTCCGTACAAGCTTGTATATGGAAAGGCATGTCATCTGCCGATTGAGTTGGAGCACAAAGCTTACTGGGCCCTTAAACATGCAAACTTTGATCTCAAAACCGCGGGTGATCAACGCAAAGTTCAACTCAATGAATTAAGTGAACTGCGTGATCAAGCCTATGAAAATTCTTTGATTTACAAAGAGAAAACTAAGAGGATTCATGACGCAAAGATCAAAAACCGCGTTTTCAACGTCGGTGATCAAGTCCTCCTCTTTAACTCAAGATTGAAAATTTTCTCCGGCAAGCTGAAGTCCCGTTGGTCAGGACCATTTACCATTGTTCAAGTTTTCCCGTATGGCACCATTGAGTTATCCTAAAACTCCAGGCCAAACTTCAAAGTAAATGGTCATCGTCTTAAGCACTACTTTGGAGGTGATATCCCTGCTATGGATATCCCGGACCTCCAAACCTTCCCTAAGGACAACTAAATTTAGGGAATTGGGTCAAGCTTAGTGACCCTAAACAAGCGCTTCGTGGGAGGCACCCCATGCTTATCCTAGTTTATCAGTAGTAGTAGTAGTATGCTAGCTTAGTAATGAATAAGTGTTTAGTTGTTGTGAGGAGGCTTGCCTCTACCTTTTCCATGTTTTATGTTTTGTGCTGTATTATCCAGGATGTCCCGGACTTTTGAAACCTCTCGTGCTCGCGTTATTTATCCTTCGATCACAAGAGCTTCACAATCCTTAGTTTCATTTGGGAATCCCGATATCCAAATCTTATCGACTAACGTTTATCTTTAAGCATAATTCATAAACGGCTTAGGATTTACGTAGAAACCCTTCGTAAAACATTGAGGACAATGTTTCATTCTAGTATGGGGGGGATCTTCGATTTGATTGTGCCTGCAGCCGTTGTTTCTCACGTAATCCCGTTTTTACCACCAAAATTTCAAAAAAATGAAAAAAAAAATAAAAATTTCAAAAATAAAATAAGTGTTTTGTCACAATTTTGACTTTCCTGCTGGGTAGAATAAGAGTAAATTTTGACTCGATCGAGCGTGTTAAGCTCTAGCTTGTTCCTTAACATTTAGACTAAGCGTTCGCAAATATTCGCGAAGAACGAAAAATGATAGTGTTAAGTATGAGTTGGATGCTAAACAAGGATTATTTGGAAATCTTAAGAGCTCATGTGTGTAATTTGTCGCTTTTTCTCCCATAAGCTCTTAACCTGATTAATATACGTGCTACTTTTGGAAATTAAACTTAAATCAATAATTTTTATGTAGTATATAGCAAAAACTTTAGCCTTAGTTCAAATTTATACTTGAATTTTTCAAAAAGACGTCTTCCCTATATAAAAAAAAATGATGAAAAATGAAAAAATATAATAAATATAAACTGTGGGCTGATAAAAGTTTGCTGTATCTTGCCGGCTCACAACCGATGTTACAGCCTTCTAAAGAAAGCCCATAGTAAGAATAATAATCCAAGACTGATAAAAGTTTGCTGCATCTTGCCGGCTCACAACCGATGTTGCAGCCTTCTAAAAAGTCGAGGGTTACAATTGCATAAATGTTTAATATTAGGTGTGAATTAATAAATAGAGAATTAATAAATAGATCTCTTTTTGTTAAATTAAAATATGCTTTTGAACTTTGGCTATTCTATTTTATAAGCTATGTGTATACAAGAAATCTGAGAGTTTTTTAAACCTAAGGTCCTTGTGGGTGTCAAAGCCTGGTCACTTAACCGCAAGGTTGGGATGTGCCGAGACGAAAGTCGCTACATGGGATGATCTCGCCTTCAAACTCATTATTCTCGGGTGGAACGTAGAATGTTGCAAAACATTGATCCATGTTGAAATTCAAAATAGCACATACACCTAAGATATAAATTGTCGGGAGTGAAAAGTTTACAAGTTACAAATATGAGTAGTGTTAGCATCTTTACTCATAATTAATGGTGATTTCGTTTTAAAACTTGGTTTTGGAATAAATGAAAAGGTCATGAACGTAATTTAACCTTTTTGGGCATCCTCGATCGAAATGCACTTGTTCCAATGATCCTTAAAGTTATTAAAAACTAAAGTCAAACGATCTAGGTTAGTTGATTAATGAAAAATTAAAAATACAAAAAGATGTGTAGGAATAGGTGTTATAATAAAAAAAATGGTAAAGACGGGGATTTTCAAAACTTTTTAGTCTTTAACTCCCTTTATATACTAGCTACTTTTCGAGTTATTAGTTGAGGGTGATTGAGATTCATATATATATCAGATATCTTTGACGACTCATGAGCAATGCTTTCAGCTTGACCAACTTGACTTATAAAATGTGAAATAGCCAAGTCTTGATAAATCATGGGAATTTAACAAGCCGTACAATTTAGTATTCGAAAAAGAAATTAGGGGTGGCAATTCGGGTCATTCGAGTTGGTGGGTTCGGTGGTATGTGTTTAATTACACATACCTTTTACCTTTAAAAACAAGCTAAAATAACAAAAAACGGACTTAAAATGCCAAAATGGTAAAGACAAAGCCCAAGTCTGAAAAAGTCAACCAAAGTCAACCCCGCCAAATCCAAAGTCAAACCCGAAGCCATAAGTGAAGAAAAATAAGTTTAGGGGGCAAATTTGCCAAGTCCCTAACTTATTTAATGAAGAAAATAAAGAAAATGCTTGTGAAGGACTCATATTGCCAATACACCAAAGATATACCACATGGGCCATTTCTGCCAACCCTAGAAAGTTATACACCACAAGGACTTGTGGTGAAATAACCTATATAACTTTCAGGGGTGTTTTCTGTCAAATCCTCAAACATTTACAACCACATGGACTAAAATTGCAATAACCACTATAACCATGAGGGACCAAACCTGTACAATCCCTCAAACCCTCACCCCGTTTGAAACACTGTACATCTTCTACATCCTTTCCCGCCAAATTCACAATACCCCAAACCTGTCACTCTCATCCCTCGTTGACCTCCCCACATCCCTCCAAACATGTCACTAACCTAAACCCCACCCCCCACATGGATGTGCCACGCTGGTAATCCAAAATCCCTCATCTCGGACCAATGGTTGATATAGTTTGAGTGGGCACTACTCAAAACCAAGGGTCAGGATTGCCCTTGTGTTTACACACACACAACAAGCACACAAGGCTGTTTTGTGTCTACAAAGAAGCACATAAGTGAAGTAAAGAAGAGAAGACCAAAAACCCTAGCTTATTTGGCTATAAAAGCTTTTGTAAGCCATTGTGGCAAGAGTTAGTTTTTGAAGTGTGTAGTTTTAGCTCAGTTTAGTTTTTAACTTAATGTACTTGTACTCTCTTTCTTTTATGAAAATTCAGTTTGTCTTTCACATTGTGTGCTAAGTTACTTATTCTTCTTTAAAAATCATATAAGCTCTTAATATAAGCACTTTATAATCTGTTTTAAAACTTAGATACAAGAATTTAAGAAAAATTAAAAGAAAAACAAAATTTACTGTTTAATTAAGCCATGGATGAATGAGCAAACTTGGATGGCTCATTGGGTTGCTTAGTATAGCTTATTTAATAGCAAGGAGAATAGAACTTTATTAGTTCATACACCTTGTTTTGAGCAAGTATTTCAGGTATGTTTTTTTTATTTTTTCAGCTTATTTTCACTGTTTGCTTATTAGCTTATTAAAGTGCTTATCTCTCTTTGCTTTTTACTTTTTAGTGCTTATTATTGCATGTTTGATAGTTGACTTCAAGAGTTTGAGCTTAATTCAGTTTTTATAAGTTTTAAAATCCGTTTTTAAGATATAAAAGGGTGTTTGGGTCAAGCCCAAAATGGGTCAAAATGGTGTCACCACGGGTTTTGGTCATATGGCCAACTTAAGCTTAAGTAATTAAGCTATTTTGAAACTGTTTTCAGAAGTTTACAAGTTTAAAAATTGATTTTCAAGTTTTTTCATTTTTCCCTAAGTCTGCTAGTTTTAAAGAGGGGTCAAAAAGCTTATTTGCTTAAGGTTTAGAAAACTTGAGTTTTAGTTTCAAAAATGTGTCATTTGTGAGTGTCTAAACAAGTTATTAGAAGTGTTTTGAGTCATTTGTCAAAATTGCCAAGAATTTGGTGTCATCATTTAGTAAAGGAAAAAGCCCTTTTTCACAAACAAAAACCAGCAGGTTTAACTTGTTTTTAGCAAATGGAATTTTGAATACAAGCTCTTCACAAGCCCCTTTTAATCTATTTACCAGCTATTTTTCATTTTAAGCTTATTTGACAGATTATTTCAAGCTGTCAAGTTAAGCCCCCATTTTTTTATTCATTTCCCCTGGTGCTAGGGGCAAATCTTCAAACCCATTGTTCTAGCTTATTAGGGGACCTCAGCTCAAGCTTTTGGCTTTTCTAAAAAGCCAATAAGCTCCTTTATAAGCCCCAGTATTTTGTAGACATTATTTGGCCTCTATGTATCTGTAAATTTAAGCTCCCAAATTAGGCCTTTGAAATTTTTTTTAACATAGTGTAGGAAAATAGCTTAATTTCTTTTCTGGCTTATTAGGTGCTTATTAGTGGTTGAATTCAGTTCTTACTTGCTTATTAGGAATATTTGTGGCATGTGTTTGCTTATTTACTTACTTTCTTTGCTTATTATGTGCTAAAAGTCCATATCAAAAAGCCACATTAAGTCTTTAAGCTTAGTTAAGCTTCCTGTCTATTTTAGCCTTTTCCAGCTTATTTAGTTGTTAGAATTTAGTTCATAAGTGCTTATTTAGGTAGTGTTAGATAATTCCTTTAAGCTTATTTGTTCAAAAGATAGCTTAATAGTCCAAAAAGTCAAAAGAAAAAGCCATATTTGCCTTTAAGCTCAATATAAGCAAACTGCCATCAAAAAGCTCTTTTTCCAGCTTATTTTTAGCTTTTCTCAAAAAGCTGTAGTTATGAAAAATGATAAGCTCAAGGTGCTTATCAAGTTTGTGTAAAAAGTTTTGAAAAAAAAGAGGAGATAAGGGGAAACCCGGGTGAGCAAGACTCGAACCCGGGTCTCACCCTCAATACACCTCTTTTATAACCAACACTCTTACCGCTGTGCCCTTGGGTCTTTTCTGTTAGACCCTTGGGCACTTTGGTATTTAAAGAGGTAGATGGCCCATTATAGTTTTATAAGCCACGTTTGGCATATTTACTTGCTTATTCATAAGCTTGAATTTTATGGTAATACTTATTTATTCTTAGGATAGTCGTCGGATAAAGTAATTTTAGTAATTTTTTCAGAATTTTTAAAAATAGTTTAGTATTTTTTTAAATTAATTTTCGTTAAAAGTTTTAAAAATTCATAAAAAATACAAAAATTATCAAAAAATATTTTTTCTTTTTTTTAGGAAATATTCTTTGTCATATTTACGTAGGAAAAATAGAAAAAAATTTTCGTAGGGGTTAATTTTGCAAACTTTTGATTTTTAAAGAACGGGTCTCGGGTACGGATCTTGACTTGACTCGTTTTTGGGTCAAACGACCTCCGTTTTTAGTCTAGTCTTTTTCATTCTTCATTATTAGTCCCCTAGAGTAGTTTAGAAGTAAAAATTTCTTTGTAGGGTTAATTTTTAAGATTTTAGGTTTTTGACCCCTTGTTTGGGATTCTTGCTCTCGGTTTTCAGCTTAAATCATAATTTTTAGTTTTTTCTCATCGTTTTTTTGTTATTGATTAATTTGGCTTTCTACTCTCTCAAATCATTAATCTCATTCAAACTCCAATTTTCCGACTGTATCAATTCTCCAGCACAGCCTCGTTGGGGATAAACGACCCGGGGATATTCTATACTACTTCTCGGTTTCATTGATTGTTTTTAGATTATACTTATTATATATATATTATATATATATTATATATAGTTTAATAATTCTCAAATTAATTTTTGGCGCCGCTGCCGGGGAGGCTGTGAAACCAATTATCGTTGCGTTTGTCAAGAAGTGTTTGAATATGTGAATATTATCATACAAAAAAAAAAACCAAAAAGTACAAAAAAATTTCATTTCTTTTAGTGATAAATTATCATTTAAATAAAAAACCAAAACAAAAAAACCAAAAAATATAAAAACATGTCTTTATTTAAATAAATTCATCAAATGGTAAAAAATACCAAAATATAAATATACTCAATAGAGGTATTATCCTAATAACTTCCGAGGAACTTTTTGGTTACCCAACTTCGAACAAAAGATTTAAAAACTTGCCTTCTGTGTCACTTGCGAGGACGGTTCACCTTTTAAAAGATAAACAAACTATAAGAGGGGTATAAGGCGGGTTGTTCCGAGGAACTACGACCCTAAAGGAAAAAAGTTTTTAATAGCTTCCCCTTCCTATCCTCCCGCTCCTTTGTGCGTTTTTTCCGAGAGCAACCGAGAATCTTTCGATTAATAGGTTAAGTTTGTCTTTATCGTTGTCCGTATAAATAAATTATTAATATACTTTTGATAAACCAAAAAGAACAAAAAAATTAGTGTAAATTTTCTTTCTTAGTGTATGCACACTCGTTCCCAAACTCGTAATCTTCATAATCAACAACACCAGGCCCCACCACCTGTTGTTGAACAATTTAATCTTGAAGAACCAATTGAAAATCCAGATCCCTTAGCTCCGATGGATGATACCCGGACTATGGCTCAGTTGCTTGAAGCACCCACCGCGGGTTACGAGGATGCCATCGTTGTGCCCGAAATCATCGCAGACAACTTTGAGCTTAAGCACGGTCTGCTTAACCTCGTTTAAAACAAGCAATTCTTTGGACATGACAAAGAAGATCCTCATGCCACATCTGATATTTCAACAAGATCACTTCCTAAGATAGGTTCCGAACGTCCCGTAGTACGTACGAAAAGCTTATGCTTTTCCTGATTTTCCCTCGCGGGGCAGCCCTGATTTGGCTTGAAAAAGACCCCCTCGAGATTTCAACATGGGAATATCTTTCTCGAAATTCATCACAAATTTTCCCTCCGTTCAAACACAACAAAACTTCGAAATGAAATCACGAATGATTTTCAACAAGATTTTAATGAGGACGTTTTCTGAAGCATGGACCGATTTAACTATCTTCTTCGGGCATGGTCCCAACATCATGATTTTCAGAATTGCAATCAACTCGATACAATTCTATAATGCATTAAACTCTAACGATTCCAGGATTCCGTTAAATTCCGCCGCGGTGGTGCCCAAACATTCTGGATAAAATGCCCGTGATTGCCTAAGGATCAATTGAAAGCAAATCCAAAGTTCGTAATCACGTAACAAACCGTTGATGGGAATCTCTTCCGAGTTCTGAATTGAAAGATATGGTGAAAGCTATACTTCTTAGATAAGAAAAAAACAACCTCCGCTCCTACTCCTGTCCAAGCGTTGAGGAAAGTTGTGTTACTTGCTGTGGTGCTCATTCCTACCAAACTTGTCCAGCCACCACTGGCAATGTTATCGAGATAATATTCAAAAATATGTCTCACAAGCAGCCCCAGCTAACTACAACCCAATGAAACACCGTTTTTATCGAGCCCACTAAATATTAAAAGAAAATTTAAAAACTTATAAAAAAGATAAAAAAGAAAAATTAAAAAATTAAAAAAAGAATAAAAAAAAAATAAAAAAAAAATGTAATAAGAAAATAAAATATTAAAAAAAGAAAAGATTAAAATATTATAAATTTAAAAAAAATAAAAATGAAAAAAATAAAAACATAAAAGAAAGAAAATAAATAAATAATCCAAAAACTATTTGATTTCAAATAAATTCGACCTCCCGTTTTCCTCCCGTCACAAAACAATCATAAAGTGAAAATCAAGTGAATCAAACAGAATCGTTACAACCAAAACCGTGGAATTTCAAATCAAGCACCAGCCTGTACCAACCCCGGTTACATCAAGGACAAAACTATCGACCTAAGGTTGATCAACTCCCTGCTTATCTAAGCCACCCGCCTATCAAGAGCTCCAGCACCTCAGATTCAAGTGTAACGAAGAAGATTACCAAGCCTACCGTACAAGGCTAATGAAGCAGAGATAGGAACATGAAACTCAAGGTCCCAAAACATGCAAAATCTAATTGACCATCTCACAGACATGGCTTACCAAATTTCTCACTTCCAATACCGGTCCTCTACAACTCGTCGGAACTCTCCCAAGTACACTGTTACTAACCCGAAAGAGGAATTAAATGGGTAATACCACTCGAAGTTTGTAGCTTACAAGGGACCCACGATTCATACTACATCTTCATCTAAAGTAAGTAAAACTTGAACCCGAGTCAAAAAGGATACATGCCTCCTACTAAAAACAAAGCACCGAAGACTTCCCACGCTCGGTTCTGTCCCCTGTTGTCCATCATAAATCAATCTCTGAGCCCGTAAATGCTCCAGTTAGTGCTCAAAGGCTAACCAAAAAACGCAATCGATCATGTTCCTTTCAAGAAAAAAAGATGAAATACTTCGTGAAAAGCTAACGACCAAAATGAGAAATTCTATGAAATCTTCGAGATTTGAGTTTCGAAATTATCTTTACTGATGCCTTGATGCTTAAGCCAAAATTCGCCTCGACTCTAAAAACCTTAATCGAAACAAAGAAAAGTTTGAGTGAAATGGCTAAAGAACCCCATTGAATGAAATTGCTCTCGGTCTCCTAACAAGTACCAAAGAAACGTTTGGAGACCCTGCTGATATCTTATTCCTTGTTGAAATTCTTCGGGATTAATGCATGCAACGCCTTGGCCGATCATGGCCGCAAGCATTAATCTTATGCATATTCCTGAATGGTAAAAGATCTGCACTCTTCCCTAACTAACCCCGACTTCATGACGCTTGAGTTAGCGGATCGACCAATCTCAGAAGCAAAATCGGTATCGCTGAAGACGTCTATGTAACGGTAGGAAAGTTCCAATTTCCTGCAGATTTTGTGGTCGTCGATTTTGAGCCAGACCCTCGAGTTCCCTGGATTCTCGGGAGGAGTTTCTTAAAGACCAGTCGTGCATTAATCGATGTATACGAGGTGAAATAACCCTTTCGTGTTAGCAGAGAGGCCATACATTTTAATCTGTACCAAACTTTGAGATACACCTGCTAATTACAATCATAATGATAGCAAACCGAATTGACGCAATGATTGGCTTATGAAGAAGTACTCTCAGAAGTTCATGGTTTCTCAATGTGACTCGAGTGGCAATCCCACCTTACAATGATCCAATCATTTTCCTACACCTCTCCTACTTTAACACCATTTTGGGGACAATGATCTTCCTTTTCAAGAAGCCGACTCTTTTCTTGCTATAGAGGATGATCTAACTTCACCGGAAGTTGATCCAACATATTATGACCCTGATGGGGACATACTTCTCCTCGAAGCAATTCTTAATAGGGATCCCTCACCATCACCTCCCAATCAAGGAAATTATTTTCCAGAAACTCAAAAAGATCTTAAAATTTGTGAAGCAAACTCTTCAGTTAATGAGCCCCCTGAGGTTGAACTCAAGGACTTGCCACCTCATTTAGAATATGCATTTTTAGAGGGTGACGACAAGTTGCCCGTCATAATTGCAAAAGATTTAAAGAATGAGGAAAAGGCAGCTCTAATCGAGGTTCTAAAGTCCCACAAGCGAGCCATCGCTTGGAAACTTTCTGATATCAAGGGTATTGACCCAGAGTTTTGTACCCACAAAATTCTCATGGAAGAGGACTACGAACCAACGGTTCAGCATCAAAGGCGGGTAAATCCAAAAATCCACGACGTCATCAAGAAAGAAGTTGAAAAGCTTCTTGACGCCGGATTAATTTATCCGATCTCTGACAGTCCATGGGTAAGCCCGGTGCATTGTGTACCGAAAAAGGGTGGCATGACCGTCGTAAAAAACGATGAAAATGATCTTATACCGACTCGATTGGTCACAGGGTGGAGAGTATGCATCGACTATAGAAAGTTGAATGAGGCTACCCGAAAGGACCATTTTCCACTTCCCTTCATGGACCAAATCGTCGAAAGACTCGCGGGAAACCAATTCTATTGTTTCCTCGATGGCTTTTTGGGTTATTTCCAGATTCCCATAGACCCGAAGGACCAAGAAAAGACAACCTTTACTTGCCTATACGGAACATTTGCCTACCGCCGCATGCCTTTTGGGCTATGCAATGCACCCGGCACGTTCCAACGATGTATGATGGCAATCAACCACGACAATGATCGAAAAACGAATGGAGATGTTTATGGATGATTTTCAGTCTTCGGGGATTTCATTCTCTACATGCAATCCCATTTAGACAAAATGTGAAAACGATTTTAAGACACCAATTTGGGTCCTAAACTGGGGAGAAAACCATTCTGGTGAAAATGAAAAGGCATTGTCTTGGGTCCCCCCCCCCGCACAAAATCTTCAAGTCAGGAATTAAGGTTGACCAAGCTAAAGTTGACGTTATCGCCAAGCTCCCTCACCCAACTACTGTAAAAGGTGTCCGAAGTTTTCTTGGGCATGTCGGTTTTTACCGACGTTTCATACAAGTCTTCTCAAAAATAGCCCGCCCAATAACTCACCTGCTTGAAAAAGAGACTCCATTTTTCTTCTCAAAAGAGTGTATCGAATCCTTTAATACACTTAAAATAAAAAATTGACATGAGGCTCCGATTTGAATGCTCCCGACTGGGACTTGCCCTCGAACTAAATGGTGATGCAATGATTTTGCAATTGGGCAGTCCTAGGCAACGAAAAATAAGCATTTCCAACCATTCACATGTCCATCAAAACCATGACTGAAGCTCAAGCACTCTACACTATGACCGAAAAAGAATTACTTGCGTAGAGTACCTTTTGATAAATTTTCGGGTCATATCTGTTTCGTCCAAGAGCATAGTGTATACCGACCATTCTGCATAAAAAAAAAAAAAAAAAAAAAGTATGTCTTCGGTAAAAAGGATTCTAAGCCAAGACTGAGTGTGGATCCTTTTTGCTCCAGTAATTCGATGTTGTCATCCGAGACAAAAAAGGCAGAGAATCTGGCCCGCCGATCATCTTGTTCGGACGTTGATAACCCTCATCAAGATAAACTCAAGAACAATTAAATCACGAAACTATTTCCTCTCGAATACTCTGGATCGGTTGCTCATCGTGTGAATAGTACCCCAATGGTTTTTGTAGATTTTTGCAAACTACCATGCGGGGAATTTCATTGTCCAAGGGAATGTCATCCCCAACAAAAAACAGGTTAGTTTTTCAAAAGGAAAAAAAGGTTAAAGCACTACTTTTGGTATGACCCTTTCTTGTTCAAAATCTGTATGGGGAAAATCAAATGACCGGCTGTGTGTGCACGACAAAGAAACTCTTGACATTCCTCGAAGCTTGCCACAATGGACACACCGGGGGAACATCACGGTGCAAATCTCACCGCCAAAAAGGTCTTTGATGCCGGATTCTTTTTGTCCTTCAATATATAAGGAGCCAGAGAGTTTGTTAAAAATTACGACTCGTGCCAAAGACAGGAAAATCTTTTTAAAAACGTATAGTACACTTTGATAAAATAAGAATTAAAAGCCAAAACTTAGTAGGTGTTTATTTACCTATAAGACCAGATCACAAGTCATTTTGGGAGTAAAAAGGACTTGGGGAAGTTCTAGTGGAATGCCATGCTTATCTCGGAAACACATCTCATGATCACATGTTTAATTTTTACGTATTGTTTCTTTCTACGTACTAAGTCGCGTCACGTCTTTTAGGAGGTGCTTAGGAGTACTTCCCGCTCGTTCGAGACTCGTCACACTTCTGATCTAATTGTTCTCACGGTGAGTTCATAGCCTCGCCTTTCTACTTATAAATATTTTTATAAACCCCGCGAGGGAGATACATGCTAGTTTTATAAATTAAACACAAGGGATTTTCGGTAAGCAGGTCCCGATTGTGAACTAATTGCATAAGTACCTATTGCAAAAAGGCCCCCTAATTTCATGCACTGTTAATTACCTATGATGGGTGAGCGCTAGTACATTAAGTAGATCTATTGGGCCGTGACTGCCCTGTCTGGGGTTGTGACATCCATGGCGCGATCACCCCTAAAGGACATTTTGTATTGAGAATTTCTTTAGGTATATTGCAATATTACCTAGTTGTGGGGCATGTGGTTACATATTTATAATATGTTGGTTAACGTTTCAGTGGCATGAGCTTAATGCATTAGTGATTAAAACTTGTTTGATCCACAAGTTTTCGATGATTAAAAATACTTGTGTTCACTCTTTATTTCATATAAACTCTATGGATTCACTCAACGTTTTTGTTGACTTTTTAGCATGTTTTATCTCAGGTAATCAGGGTTGATGGCTTGGAGTGGCGAATGGAGTTTAGCGCGAAATGTTTTGACTAAACTTATTTTGGTTCCATTCATTGAAAACACTTTGTGTTATGGTTTTAAAAACTTATGTTATGATATTGTATGGTGACGATCTTGTGGACAAATTTTCGACTCTGATCTTACATGAATGGGACAATGTTATGTTTTAAACGTCTCTTTTGAGTCGTTCTTTATATTCTTATGTTGTTGTGCTATGACTTAACACCCAAACTGTTGGTTCCATTATGAGTAAATTTATGGGTGTTAAAGATTGGTATCAAGAGCTTAAGGTTATAGAGAACTAGGTCGTTTTTCAAAAACCTAAACTATAACTTTTTTTTTCTTTTGCGCGCTATGACTCCTCGTGGCTATTTAGACTAATTAAATATGGTGTATCTGTCAACTGATACAGTAACGGTAGTAATTTTTTGTTATCGATTTCCTGTTTTATGTGTTCCCTTCCCCAAGGGTACATCCTACTGATTATTTGCGCTTAATTTCAGGAAACCGATTGATGAGCAATGGCAAAACCTATTCTAAATAAAGCTCATGAACAAAATCTTGTTAAACCAAGGGACGAAAGCAAAGTGAAATTCAAATTCAGTAAGGAATTATTAATAGAACTACAAAATAATACTTTCAGCGGAAGGTGTGAAGAAGATGTGATCAGGCATATCGGCAAAGTTCTTGAAATACTAGACTTGGTTAAAATAGCCGATGTGGACCCTTTTCAACTCTGCTTGAAATCATTCCCTCTCTCACTTTTGATGGACGCGAAAAAGTGGTGGATGAACGAGGGAGATGAGAATATTTCCACCTGGGAAGAATTAGTGAAGAAGTTTTTCAAGAAATTTTATCCCCTATCATGCGCTAGCAATTATGATAAGATGTGCGACGATGATGAAGAAGGTCACGATCTACTCGAATTCATAACTTGGAGGAACTCGAAGTTTAAGGATCACAAAAAAGTAGACGAGACAACTAAGCACGCACTATTATGTACCTCGATAGAAATTTTGAGTCTTCGGTCTGGTGGAAATGTGAGGACTATTGAATGATGATGTTTCGAGCGATGAAGAATGGGAGGAGCATGAATACGGGAACCCTCCTAACGACTTATTCCCCAAACCCTATTTGAATATTAGTAATGAAAGGGATAAAGCCCACCATAATGAAAATAATAGGGACGCTGACAAATTGAGTGGTATTGATCTAAGTGGCGCACCTCAATCAAGAAAAATAAATAAATGTGCTACTCCAATGAAGGAGTATACAGAGTAGACAAATTCGAAGTGATCAAATACACGATTGGAGGTAATAAAGAGTTCTTAGCCATATGTGCACGCAAATGCGACTCTTGGGCATGAACTATTAACAGAGTATCAAGTATTTACCATGACATCTTTCATAAAAAGGACGAAGGATGGACCATACATCGCACCAAATGATATAAAAAGTAGAAAAGGTCGAACTTAAAGACCATACATTGCACGATTCTGTCTTCCCATACACTCTATACGGCGTATTGAAACCCTCTGGATACGGCGTATAGAGATGTTTGGACGTTATCAGTTTTTAAAACTAAATATTTAATTTCCAGTATCTAATTAATTTTACAGGAACAATACGGCGTATCCTAAGGTTTGGGATACGGCGTATTGATCCCTGTATAGTCGTGTTTTTAATTGTTTTCTTGTACCATTGTATCGAGATAAAAATTACACTTGTCTTCTAATCTTTTATGCAGAACCATGTTGAAACTATGATATGGTATATTCTAAAAAAGACATGTGTTGAACTCATCCGGGCATGCTAAAGCCCTAGTCAACACACTTTTTGCTCAAGAACTCATCTTGGAGAATTATCACAAGCAAAACATCAAGGAGTTCCCTGTTCTAATTCTATTTTCCCTTATAATTTAATTGTTTTATCTATACAACGAGGATGTTGTATAATTTAAGTGGGGGATGGATAATGGTATGTGTTTAATTACACATACCTTTTACCTTTAAAAACAAGTTAAAATAACCAAAAACGGACTTAAAATGCCAAAAATATGCTTGTTTTGCTAATTGTGTTGTGCAGGAACGGATATCTAAGAAAAGGACAAAAAACGAAGCCAAAACGACAAAACCGGACATGGAATGGAAAAGTATGGTAAAGACAAAGTCAAGACAAAGCCCAAGTCTAAAAAATTCAACCAATG
This sequence comes from Tanacetum coccineum, assembly GCA_026074375.1. Lineage (NCBI taxonomy): Eukaryota > Viridiplantae > Streptophyta > Magnoliopsida > Asterales > Asteraceae > Tanacetum > Tanacetum coccineum. The sequence goes on from BQNB010018597.1 coordinate 41,423, forward strand.
TCAAACCCAAAGCCATAAATGAAGAAAAATAAGTTTAGGGGCCAAAATTGCCAAATCCCTAACTTATTTAATGAAGGAAATGAGGAAAATACTTGTGAGGGACCAAAACTGCCAATACACCAAAAAAAATACCACATGGGTCAAAACTGCCAATCCATTATTCTTGTATCACAAAAGGACCTCTTTTGCAAACCTTATATAACACTTGAGGGGGTGTTTTTGCCTTTTTTTCAAAACTATAATAAACACAAGGACGTGTGTTGCAAACATGCCTATAACCATGGAGGGCCATTTATGACAAACCCTTAAACTTCACCCTGTGTTTTAAAAACACTGTACATCTCTTCCCCAATTCCCGCCAACATTACAACCCCACCTCTGTCACCTCCCCCCTCCTCGAACACTGTTCAAAACCGTCCAAAAACATCACAATAACAAAACCCCACACCCACATGGTCTTTGTACATGTTGGCAATCCTCCAAATTCTCATTGGCTCAAGAAATCATACGGCCTCGTTGGGGATAAACGACCCGGGGATATTCTATACTACTTCTCGGTTTCATTGATTGTTTTTGGATTATACTTATTATATATATTTTATTATATATTATATATATAAGAGGTGTTAGTTTAAGCTTCAATCAATTTTTGGCGCCGTTGCCGGGGAGGCTGTGAAACCGATTATCGTTACGTTTGACCATTTGTGTTTGAATCTGTGAATATTATCATATAAAAAAACCCTAAAAGTACAAAAATATTTTCATTTTCTTTTTAGTATAATTATCATTTAAAAAAAAGAAAAAAAAACCAAAAATATAAAAACATTGTCATAAAAAGAAATAAAATTCACAAATTGGTAAAAATACCAAAATATAATATTCTCAATTGAGGTATTATCATAATAACTTCCGGTGAACTTTTTGGTTCCCAACTCGAACAAAAGATTTAAAAACTTGCCTTTTGTGTCACTTGCGAGGTACGGTTCACCTTTTAAAAGATAAACAAACTCTAAGAGGGGTATAAGGCGGGTTGTTCCTAGGAACTACGACCCTAAAGGAAAAAGGTTTTTAATAGCTTCGCGCTTTCCTATTCCTCCGCTCCTTTGTGCGTTTTTCTTTTCGAAGAGTTACCGAGAAGCTTGTCGATTATTAGGTTTAAGTTGTCTTTTTCGTTGTCCGTTATTAAAATAAATTGTGAATTTACTTTTGATAAACCAAAAAGAACAAAAAAAAATTAGTGTAAATTTTCTTTTTTAGTGTATGCACACTCGTTCCCAATCTCGTAATCTTCATCATCAACAACACCAGGCCCCACCACCTGTTGTTGAACAATTTAATCTTGAAGAACCAATTGAAAATCCAGCTCCTCCCCTAGCTCCGATGGATGATACCCGGACTATGGCTCAATTGCTTGAAGCACCCACCGCGGGTTACGAGGATGCCATCGTTGTGCCCGAAATCACCGCGGACAACTTTGAGCTTAAGCACGGTCTGCTTAACCTCGTTCAAAACAAGCAATTCTTTGGACATGACAAAGAAGATCCTCATGCCCACATCCGATATTTCAACAAGATCACTTCTACGATGAAGTTCCCGAACGTCCCGAGTACGTCGGTAAAGCTTATGCTTTTCCCATTTTCCCTCGAGGGGGCAGCCCGGATTTGGCTTGAGAAAGAACCCCCTCGATCGATTCAAACATGGGATGATCTTGTTTCGAAATTCATCAACAAATTTTTCCCTCCGTCTAAAACAACAAATCTTCGAAATGAAATCACGAGATTTCAACAAAGATTTGATGAGACGTTTTATGAAGCATGGGACCGATTTAACGATCTTCTTCGGGCATGTCCACATCATGGATTTTCAGAATTGCATCAACTCGATACATTCTATAATGCCTTGAACTCTAACGATCAAGATTCGTTAAATTCCGCCGCGGGTGGCAACTTTTTGGATAAAATGCCTCGTGATTGCCTAAGAATCATTGAAAGCAAATCCAAAGTTCGTAATTCACGTAACAAACCGGTTGTTGCCAAAGTGAGTTCGAGCACTTCCACCCCCGGAATCTCTTCCGAAGTTGCTGAGTTGAAAGATATGGTGAAAGCTTTACTTCTTGATAAGAAAAATCAATCTCCCGCTCCTACTCCCGTAGCGGGTCAAAATGTGGAAAAATTGTGTTTCGTATGGTGGAGCTCATTCGGTACCGTACATCTGTCCCCACCAATGGCAACGTTTTATCGTGACAATATTAAGAGTACGTCTCTCAAAGCAGCCGTAGTAACCTACAACCCAGGAGAATCGGTTATGAGCCCCGATTGCTAATCAAATTCGACCTCCCGATTTTCCTCCTGTTCAAACCAATCAAAACAATCAAGGAACAAATCAAAACCATTACAACCAAGGAAATAATTTCAACCAAAATTAGGGAAACAATTACAACCAAAGACTAATTTATCAACCCCCGGTAACTCAACTCCATGTTCCACCAAGCTCCACCTTACGACGCTCCGGCTCCTCCAAACAAGGTTTGTAACAAGGATCCGATTTTGAAAAGCTACGTCAAAGCCAATGATGCGGTTATGAGAAACATGCAAGACCAAAATCAAAACTTGCAAAATCAAATGACCAATTTAACGGACATGCTTTCCAAATTCGTGAATGCCAATACCGCTTCATCTTCGGGTACGGGTTCTCTCCCGAGTAACACCGTTACTAACCCAAAGGAAGACTTGAAGGGTATTACTACCCGAAGCGGTGTTGCTTATCAAGGACCCACGATTCCTACTACTACTTCTTCTCCTAAAGTAGTGGAACGTGAAACCGAGGTGACAAAGGACACAGTGCCTCCTACTAATAACGGAAGTACCAAAGACGTCCAACCTCCGGTTGTCCAAGATCAAACTCATGTACCAAATTCTGAGCCCGTTGTTGCTCCTGTGCCTAACTTGAAACCAACAATTCTGTATCCTTCGAGGCGTAATGATGAAAGGCATCGTGAAAAAGCTAACGACCAAATTAAGAAATTCTACGAAATCTTTAAAGATTTGATTTCGAAATTAGCTTAACGGATGCCTTGATTCTTATTCCAAAATTTGCCTCGACTCTTAAAGCCTTGATTGGAAACAAAGAAAAGTTAAGGGAATGGCTTAGAACTCGTTTGAAATAGCAGTTTTGCTCGGCGGGTCATCTCAACAAAGTTACCCGAAAAACTTGGGAGACCCGGTTAATTTTCTATACGTGTGTGAATTTTCTCGGAATGGATGAGTGTTAGCCTTGGCCGATCTTGGTCGCTAGCATAATCTCCTGCCATATCAGTGTGGGAAAAGACTTTCTCTTCCGGAACTCACTCCTACTTGTATGACTCTTGAACTAGCAGACCGTTCGATCACTCAACCGATCGGTATCGCCAAAGATGTCTACGTAAAAGTAGGAAAGTTCCATTTCGGCCGGTCTACGTTTTGAGTCGTGACTTTGATTGCCGTAAGATCCCGAGTCCCAATTCTCGAGAGATCCTTCTTAAAGACAGGACGTGCCTTGATTGCAGTTTATAAAGGAGAACTAACATTGTGTTGGAATGAGCCGTAACATTCAATCTTTGATCTGGACTTCTGAGACTTACTCTCTACTTACATGATATGACGGAAACGAATCGACGTAATTGAAATGGCTTGTGGGGAGTATTCTCAGAAGTTCTCAGTTTCTTTCGATTTGATAGCGAGTGGCAATCCACTCCTTACTATGACCCGATCGTTTCTACATCTTTCCGACTCTCATCTCCTTAGGGGATAGTGATTTTTCTCCTTTTTGAGGATCCGTGCTTTCTCGCTCTTGAAGATGATCCAACTTCACCAGAAGTTGATGACTCTTACTATGACTCGGAGGGGGATATTCTTCTTCTTGAAGCAATTCTTAATAGTGATCCTTCACCACCCCCCTCCCAACCAAGGAAATTATTTGCTAGAAATTCGAAAAGAACTGAAAGTTTGTGAAGCTAAAACTGATAAATCTTCAATTGATGAACCTCCCGAGGTCGAACTCAAGGACTTACTCATTCATCTCGAATACGCTGTTTTTTGGATGTAGGTGAGACCAGTTAACGTACATATTACTAAAACATTGCGTATCGAGGAGGGAAATCCGCTCTCATAAAGGTTTTGAAGTCACGCAAGCGAGCCATCGCTTGGAAACTCTCCGACATAAAGGGTATTAACCCAGAATTTTGTACTCACAAGATTCTTATGGAAGATGACTACAAACCAGAGGTCCAACACCAAAGACGGGTGAATCCAAAGATCCACGATGTCATCAAAAAGGAGGTTGAAAAACTTCTTGATGCCGGATTAATTTACCCGATCTCGGATAGTCCTTGGGTAAGCCCCGTAACAATTGCGTACGAAAAAGAGTGGTTTTTTACGTTGATGCAAATTGATGAAAATGAATTAATCCCGACCGGATTGGATAAAGGGTTGTGGTGTGTGTGATGATACGTTAAGTTACAAATGAAGCCACCCGTAAAGACCATTTTCCACTTCCCTTTATGGATCAAATGCTCGAGAGATTAGCGGGAAACGATTACTATTGTTTTCTCGATGGTTTCCTCGGGTTACTTTAAATTCCTTCGATCCTAAAGATCAAGAAAAGACAACATTCACGTGTCTTTACGGAACGTTTGCCTATCGTCGCATGCCTTTCGGCTTATGCAATGCACCAGGCACGTTCCAGAGGTGTATGTTGGCTATCTTTCATGACATGGTCGAAAAGACGATGGAAGTCTTTATGGACGACTTTTCGGTCTTTTGGCGGGATTCATTCAAAATCAGTCTCTCTTATAGTTAGACTAAGGATGCTTCATGAGCGACGACACCATTCTTTGTCTAAATTGGGGAAAAAGTATTTATGGCAAAGAGGGCATTCGTCCTGGCCACAAGATTTGAATGGACGGGATTGAGGTGATAAAGCAAAGTCGATGTGATTGCTAAATTACCTCATCCCACCACCATCACGGGTATCCGTAGTTTTCTTGGGCATGCCGGTTTTTACCGACATTTCATACAAGACTTTTTAAAAATAGCCCACCCAATGACTCACCTGCTTGAAAAAGAGACTCCATTTTTCTCTTAAATGAGTGTATCGAATCCTTAAATACATTAAAGAAAATTGACCGATGGCTCCAATTTTGATTGCTCCTGTGGGACTTGGCCCTTCGAACTCATGTGTGAGGCAGAGGACTTCGCAATTGGGGCTTGTCCTGGGCATCGAAAAAACAAGCATTTCCAACCAATTCAATATGCAGCAATACAATGACGAAAGGCTCACGCACAATACACTACGATTGAAAGAAGTTGCTCTGCCGTAGTGTTACGCTTTTGAGATAGTTATGGTATATCTCATTTTGTTAAGAGCATGGTTATATATGACCATCTGATATAAAGTATTTCTTCGCTAAAAGGTTGCTAAGCGAAGACTGATCGGTGGATCCCTTTTGCTCAAGTAATTCGATGTTATCATCAGAGACAAAAAAGGAGCAGAAAATATGGCCGCCGATTCATCTTTCCAGACTTGAGAAACCCTCCTCATAGATAAACTCGAGAACAAGGAAAATCACAGGAAACATTCTCCCTCGAAAACTCTTGGATCGGTTGCTCTTCGTGTTGATAGTACCCCATGGTTTGCAGATTTCGCAAACTACCATGCGGGGAATTTCATTGTCAAGGAAATGTCATCCCAGCAGAAAAACAAGTTTTTCAAAGAGGTTCAAACACTACTTCTGGACGGACCCTTCTTGCTCAAAAATCTGTGCGGATAAGTGATCCGGCGATGTTAGGCCACGGCAAAGAAGAGCTCTCGACATCCTCAAAGCTTGCCACAATGGACCCACCGGGGGACATCATGGTGCAAATCTCACCGCCAAAAAGGTCTTTGATGCCGGATTCTTTTGGCCTACAATTTACAAAGATGCACACGAGTTGGTTAAAAATTGCGACTCGTGCCAACGACAAGGAAAATTTTCACAAAGGGATGAGATGCCTCAAAATTCCATCCAAGTTTGTGAAATCTTTGACGTTTGGGGCATTGATTTCATCGCGAACGGGGCCGATTCACGTCTTCCGTTGGGACAAATATATACTCGTAGCGGGTCGACTTCTTGTCACAATGGGTTGAAGAGAGAAGGCACTCCCCACAAACGTCGCATCCGAGTAGTTTGACAATTTTCTTAAATCTTCTCTTTGCGAATTCGTGCCCTCGTTGCCGCCATCATCAGTGATCGTGGAACACATTTTTGCAATGACCAGTTTGCAAAGGTCATGCTTAAATATGGAGTCACTCATCGTCTCTCCACCGCGTATCACCCGCAGACAAGTGGGCAAGTTGAGGTATCGAATCGTGGCTTAAAAAGAATTCTTGAAAGGACAGTGGGCGATAACCGTGCCTCTTAGTCAGACAAACTGGATGATGCTCTCTAGGCCTTCCGTACAGCGTACAAAACACCCATCGGGTGCACTTTGTACAAGCTTGTATATGGAAAGGCATGTCATCTGCCGGTTGAGTTGGAACACAAAGCTTACTGGGCCCTTAAGCATGCAAACTTTGATCTCAAAACCGCGGGAGATCGACGCAAAGTTCAACTTAATGAATTAGTGAAACTCGCGTGATAAGCATCATGGAAAAATCTTTGATTTACAAAGAGAAAACTAAGAGGATCCATGATGCAAAGATCAAAAACCGCGTTTTCAACGTCGGTGATCAAGTCCTCCTCTTTAACTCAAGATTGAAAATTTTCTCTGGCAAATTGAAATCCCGCTGGTCAGGACCATTTACCATTATTCAAGTATTTCCGTATGGCACCGTTGAGTTATCCCAAAACTCAGGGCCAAACTTCAAAGTAAATGGTCATCGTCTGAAGCACTATTTTGGAGGGGATGTCCCTGCTATGGATATCCTGGATCTCCAAACCTTCCCTAAGGACAATTAAATTCAGAGATTGGGTCAAGCTTAGTGACCCTAAACAAGCACTTCGTGGGAGGCACCTCATGCTTATCCGTAGTTATGTTATGTAGTAATGAATAAGTGTTTTTGTTGTGAGGAGGCTTGCCTTTTTCCTTTTCCGTGTTTTGTGTTTTGTGTTGTATTGTCCAGGATTGTCCCTGATTTTTGAAGCCTCTCGTGCTCTCAATTTTGTCCTCCGATCACTCGAGCTTCAAATCCTCGGCTTCATTTGGGAATCCTATGTCCTAATCTTATCGACTAACGTTTATCTTTAAGCATACTTAATAAACGGCTTAGGATTTACGTAGAGACCCTTCGTAAAATATTGAGGACAATGTTTCATTCTAGTATGGGGGGATCTTCGATTTGATTGTGCCTGCAGCCGTTGTTTTCATGTAATCCTGTTTTTACCACCAAAATTTCAAAAAAAATGAAAAACAAAAAATTAAAAATTTCCAAAAATAAAATAAGTGTTTTGTCACAGTTTTGACTTTCCTGTTGGGTAGAATAAGAATAAATTTTGACTTGATCGAGCGTGTTAAGCTCTAGCTTGTTCCTTAACTTTTAGACTAAGCATTCGTAAGTGATTCGCGAGACGAAAAAATGATAGTGTTAAATTATGGTAGAGATGCTAAACACAGGATTTTTGGAAAATCTTAGGAGCTATGTGGGTAATTTGTGGCCTTTCTCCCATAAGCTCTTAACTGATTATATATGCGTGGCTACTTTTAGAGATTAAAACTTAAATCAAATAATTTTTATTGTGTATATAGCAAAAACTTTGGCCTTTAGTTCAAATTTTATACTTGAAATTTCAAAAAGAAGTTTTCTGTCAATAAAAATAAAAATAATATATATGATATGTAATAATATAAATGTGGGTGATATAAGATTGCTGTATTTTGCCGCGCTACAACCGTAGGTTACAGCCTTCTAAATGAAAGCCCATAGTTAGAATATAATCCGAGACATGATAAAAGTTTGTTGGCATTTGACGGCTCACAAACCGATGTTGCAGCCTTCTAAAAGGTAAAGGGTTACAATTGCATCAATGTTTAATATTAAGTGTGAATTAATAAATAAATTTCTTTTTGTTAAATTCAAATATGCTTTTGAACTTTGATTATTCTATTTTATAAGCTATGTGTATATGGAAAACTGAGAGTTTTTTGGTTGAAAACCTAAGGTCGTGATTAGTCCCGTACTAGTCTTGTGGGGTGTCAAAAGTGGTCACTTAACCGCCAAGGTTGGGATGTGTCGAGACAAAGTCGCTAATTGGATGATTCTCGCCTTCAAACTCATTATTCTAGGGTTGCTGGAACGTGAAACATAGAATTTTGCAAAACGTTGATCCATGGTTGAAATTCAAAATAGCACATACACCTAAGATATAATAATTGTCGGGAGTGAAAAGTTCACAAGTTGCAAATATGAGTAGTGTTAGCATCTTAACTTATGATTAACTGTGATTTCGTTTTAAGCTTGGTTTGGAATAAATGAAAAGTCAGGGACGATGAATTTATCCTTTTTGGGGCATTCTCGATCGAAATGCATCTTGTTCTATGATCCCTAAAAGTTATAAAATAACGAAAGTCAAATAAGTTAGTTAGTTGCTCGAAATGAAAAATACAAAAATATGTGTAGGAATAAGAGTATATATTTAAAAAAATGGTAAAGACGGAGCTTTTCAAAACTTATGAGTCTTTACTTCCCCTCGGCAAACACTTAGCTACTTTTCGAGGTTATTAATCGAGGGGGATCGAGATTCTTAGTTTTCTAAGTGCTTACTTCATAGCATTGCGTGAGGACACGGCAGTGTCTTAGTATAGGGGATTTTGGTATGTGCTTAATTACACATACCGTTTTCCATCAAAACCGGACTTAAATGACCAAAAACGTACCAAAAATACATTGTATTTGTATGTTTTCACTTATATTGTGCAGGTAACGGATAATCAAGAAAAGGACAAAATCAAAGCCAAAACAACAAATCCGAGCACGGGAACAGAAAGAGCGTGATGAAGTCAAAATCAAGTCAAAAAGTCAACCAAAGTGAACCTCGGGCAAAAAAAAAAAAGAAAAAAAAAAAAATAAAAAAAAAAAAAAATCAAAAGTCAAAAAAAAAAACCCCCCAAAACTCGAGGCCGACATCGAAGAAATACTTAATGGGTCAACCCACACCCATCTAATGGGCTGGGTCAGCCCATTAAGCTATTTATACAAAGACCAAAAGCCCAACTATAACTTAAGGGGCAAAACTGCCAAACTCCCAAAGTTATACACCTAAAGGACGAATTGTGCAAAATACATATACAAGATAAGGGACCATTTCTGCCTAGTCCCCAAAACAATTACACCACAAGGACTTTCAATGTAATATACCTATATAACATGAGGGACTAAACTTGCCAAGTACCCAAACTCACCCCCGCACCTGTTATAACCAAATTTCCCGCCCTACTGTTCACTGTCTCCTTCCCTCACAAACGGACAAGAACACAATCCCTTCTTCTTATCCCCTTTGTCTACCTTATCCTACCACTTATCCACACACTAACACTATATTCCAACTTGGCAATCCCAAGAACTATTGACATAAATGAAGACAAGATTGATGGGTTTGTGATCATTAAGGGGTGGGCTTTACTCACATTTGGATGGCTATGATCAATCAAGTCTCTCCTCAACACAAACAACACAACCCTTGAGCTGTCTCTTAGGAAGAAACTCACATCAAAAGGGACCTTAGAACCTTCTACGATTTTATATAAATATGTTGTCTTGTAAGCCATTTGGCTATCTAGTTTTTTTTTGTAACTTAGTTTTCACCTAGTTAGTTTAATTCAGCAAATTTAGTTTTTAATTTTCCTTGTAATGTTTTCAAGTTAATGAAATTTAAAGTTTCTTAAAATCTGTTTTAAGTTCTTATTCTCTTCAAGTGTTCACTTAAGTTTCATAAGCTAATATAAGCTCTCATTTAAGCTACTTTGTAACCTGTTTCAATATAAAAAATTTACTTCAATATATAAACTGTTAAGAAAAACACAAAAAAAAATCCTCCCCTCAAAAGTACCTCAGCTTAAATTGGATGATAAGCCAAAAAGGGATGGGCTTATGGACACTACTAGCTTATCTTTGATAAGCTAGAGCTTGTAGAATAGCTCTAAGAGCACTTGTTTGCCCTGTTTAAGCAAGGGCTTTTGTAAGTCTTCATTTTTTCCATTTTTAGCTTATTTACTGTAGAACTGCTCATTAGTGCTTATTTATAGCTTATTTATGCTTTGTTATGATGTTTAGTGCTTATCTTGCTTAGTTTTTAGTTTACAAAGGGATTTGTGCAAATTTTTTAGTTGAGATGTTTGTATAGTAGTTAGTATGTTTGATGAAAACTGTTATTGGAGTGCTATTTGCTATTTAAACTTGCTTATTATTGTTTTTATAGCTTATTTGATATCTGGTCTAAGGGTGTTATTATAAAGATTATCCGTTATTAAGCAAAATAGTTTAAAACAGTTTAAAAGGGGTGTTTGGCATAAGCCTTAAAATGGGTCAAAATGGTTTCAAAATAGTTTGGGTTACTTAGCCAACTTTGGTGAGCTTATTTGCAATTTTAATAAGCTATTTTATAGGTTTCTTAGTTTAAAAGTTTGATTTTAAGCCTTTTTTATAAGTTGTGTAAAACTGTTGGGGTAAAAACAGTTCTGATAGCTTATTAGCTTTAAGCTTGTGGTTTAGCTACTTATTTTTTTGATTTTTATGCATGTTTAGGTATTTAATTAAGTCGTTGTAATTGTCAGGAAGTGTGCATTTAGACCTGTAATACTTTTTGTCAAATTTTTAGTTAAGGAGTGAACAACTAAAGATTTTACTTTTTCAAAATGCGTATGTTGCTTATTGTGATTTCAAAATACTTTTTGTAGTGTTGATTATTGTTCTTTTAGGTCTAAATTTAATCTGTTTGTAGGTTAGAAGTCCATAAGGATCCTTTAGCTTGCTTAATTTTAAGCTCAAAAGTGCTACTTTGTGCTTTTTAGTCTGTCAAAATTTTTCTAAGTGTTGAGTCAGTGTGAGATAGCTTTTTCCTTTAGCTTTTTAAGTGCTTATTTGAATTTCAAACTCTATTTTGATTGTTGAATATTAAAGCTTATTGGATAAGCTTTTCAGCGGCATAAGCCACACTACGCAATAAGGGATCCTTTTGCTAGCTTATTTTTAAGCTAGAAAAGTCCTTTTGAGTTTTTTGCCTAACAGTACTAACTCCAAGTTAGTACTGCTGAAGCATTTTTGCTTATTGAAGCTTATTAGCTTATTGTTTTTGCTTATTTAGGATTAGTTTAGCTTTTTAGGTTAGATTAAGCCCATTTCAGCTTATTTGTCTTTAGTTTAGAGCTTATTTAAGCTTATTTGCCTTTTTAGAGTAAATTTTAAGTTTTTATTAGTTTTTTTTAGCTTATTTGCCATTCTAGCTTATTCAAGTTGCTTATTTTTGTTCTTAAGTGCTTATTAGATATTGCTTATTGTCTGTCTTAGCTTATACTAAGTTTTTATTTGCTTTAAGAAAGCCAAACAGTTTCGCTCGTTTTTAGTTTAAGTTTTTAAAGCTAACTGGGGATTTACTTGTGCTTATTTAAGTGCTTATTTTTAAGTTATAATTTTTTTGTCTTTTTTAAAGTTGCTTATTTTTAGCTTGTTCAAAAAGTTGTAAAAAAAGATGCATAATAAAAACGTTGGGATTAGGGGAGGCCCCAAGTGAGCAAGACTCGAACTCGGGACCTAACCCCCATAACCAATAATTGTATAACACACACTCACTACCGTTGTGCTACAATAGCTCATCCGGTAGTGAGTTGCACCATTTAATTTATAAGTGTTTTAGCCATTAAGCCTAAGTTGTTTTCAGCTTATTGGCTTTTATTTATAAGCCCTATTTTCTAGCTTTTATTTTTCATTAGACAGTCACCTTAATCCACTTTTTGTATTTTTTCAACATTTTTCCAACTTTGGTTGCTAATATTTTTTATCATTTATTTTCTGTAATCTGGTTTTTTTTTTAATTATTAAAAATAAATCAAAATCAAAAAATATTTTCTTTTTTCATTATTACACTTAGAAAAATAGAAAAAACTTGTTAGGTTGTTTTGCAAAAATTTCGATTTTACACAGAAGGGATTAAAACCCCGTTCTCGTTTTCTCGTTTTTGAAACTCAATTAACTCTCGTTTTCGTTCTAGTCTTTTTTATTCTTACTTTTTAGTCAATTAGTTTAGGAAAAGTAAAAAAAAATCACTTTAGGATTAATATTTCAAGTTTTAGGTTTTTAGTGTGTCGTTTTAGCTTTCCGTTCTCGTTTTTAGTATAATTTGCCTTATTTTTCCCGTAGTTTTAGAAAACCAAACCCAAATCTTTTCCATTCAAGCATTGTTATTCAAACCAACTTCTGACTTTCCAATTCGCTCTTCGTTGGGGATAAACGACCCGGGAATATCTTATACTACTTCCGGTTTCATTGATTTTGTGGATTTTGATCCTTTTTATATATTTATATTTATATATTCACTAAGGGTTAATAAATTTAGCTAAATCAGTCACCCATGCTAGTGCTTCCCTCACACGAGCACGCTTAACTGTCGGTTCTTAAATTAGATACGTAGGTAGAAAACGTAAATAAATATTTTAATTTATTTATATAAGTTAAGTATGTATATTATTTATCATTTATATAATTTTAACAAAATTTTAGCATGACCCGTTCGTGTTTATACGTTTTTCAAAGTCGTAGACTTTAATAAAAATCACTTTCAATTTACATTTCACAAATTCGATCAATATTGTATCAAAACCCTTTATAACTAGTCCGATAAGCAAAAAGGTATTAAATAAGTTCTTGGTTCATCAATAAGCTATCATAAGCTCTTAATAAGCCAAGACATAATGAGCCGAACCATAAACTTATGGGTTAAGCTCGTGGTTCTTGGGCTTTTTATGTGGGACGTGGCCTATAAGCCCATTAAGCATTCATTGGCTTATTTGTTAAGCCAAATAAGCTTAACGTCTCGTCCTTTCAAAAGTAAGCAAGAAATAAGCCGAATAAAATATAAGTCGAATCAAATAAGCTCAAAAAAAACATCCCCTTTGTTTTCCTTATTGATCTGAACCAATAATAAGCCCGAATAAGCTTTCCCCAAAAGCTTATTAATAAGTCGAACATAAATAAGCCATAAGTATACATTTTTATTTCATAAAAATAACCACGATCACAAAACTATGATTACCTTATAATCTTTTAAATATTTTCGAACCATAAAGTAACCTTTTTAAGGTTTACGTAGTTTAAAACTGTAAACTTTTATAATCCGTTTGTACAACTAGTATATATGTATAAAGATGAACATAAAAGTACAAAAATTTTGAGGATTTGATAACTTACAAGAATATGAAGGATTTGAGGGTGATTAGAGAATTAAACAACCCAAACGTTGTTAAAAATACCCAACAAACCTAAACTATTTTAATCAAACCCAAACAAGCTTTAGCTACCAAAATCTTGATCAAAGGTGGAAAAATATGTGTGTGTTTGATGGTGTTCGAACAAGAGTGAAAGAAAATAATGAGTGTGTATGTTTTCTTGAGAGAGAAATATTATGATGAATGAATGAAATAGGGATGAACTTGGACATAATGTATAAGAATTCAAAATTTGGCATCCAAGGTTGGTTAGTCGGTGGCGGTCCGGTCGTGGAAAGAAAAGAGGGGAAGAAGGGGCCAATTTTATCTCCCAACTTCAAGGAACATAATGCATGTGTTTGATTTAATTTATAAAGGGATCCTGAGACTACCACACATAAGTTATTAGTATATTGGAACCCAAAACGTAAGTTACTGAAACGCATAGAATGTTTACGAAAATTTCTGAAATTTTAAAACATAAAAACGTGGTCATTGGCGAAAGACTACGTCAATTAGCAACCTAGAACGCTTCCAGTAATGATTCTTAGATAATGACGGGACAACTTCCCGGTTAAACGTAAAAATTTCACAAAACTAATAAAATTCAAAATACAAAACAGAAACGGCTAAAATATTGATCGAAAAATCACGGGGTGTCACATCCTTTCCCAGTTAAAAGAGCTTTGTCCGCAAAGCTTGCGAAGTAACATCTACCACGGGTGCAGAGATGGCAAAAAGACGAGGATACTTCTTTTGCATTTGATCTTCACGTTGCCAGGTGAACGTAGGACCTCTCTTAGAGTTCCAACGCACTTTAACAATCGGAATACGATGTTGCTTTAGACGCTTGACCTCACAGTCCATGATCTCGATAGGTTCCTCAATGAAGTGGAGCTTGTCGTCGATTTGGATTTCATCCAACGGTATAGCAAGAGTTTTGTCATATAAACACTTCTTCAAATTTGACACGTGAAAGGTACTATGAACTCTGCTCAATTGTTCTGGAAGTTTAAGTCGGTAGGCAACGGTTCCTAATTTGTCAATGATATTGAAAGGTCCAATATAACGGGGGTTCAGCTTTCCTTGTTTGTCAATTGTACATTCCACCCTTTTCCATTGCGGGAAAAACTTTCAGCATGACCTTGTCTCCTACTTGAAACTCAAGGGGTTTTCGTCTTACGCCAGCATAACTCTTCTGACGATCAGGGCAGCTTGAATACGGCTCTTGATTTGAACAATCTTCTCGGTTGTCTCATGGATGATCTCTGGGCCAATGAGCTGATTATCTCCAACTTCAGCCCAGCAGATAGGTGCTCGACACTTACGCCCATACAACGCCTCAAATGGTGCAGCCTTAATTCTGGTATGGTAACTATTGTTATACGAACACTCCACCAACGGTAAATGTCTATCTTAACTTTTTTCCAAAGTCGAGCACACAGGCACTCAACATGTCTTCCAATGTTTGAATGGACCTCTCACTTTGACCATCAGTTTGCGGGTGGTAGGTTGTACTCATATCCAATCGAGTATTCAATACGATCTATGATGAGACCGCCAAAAAATGTTGAGCGAAATCTGCATTAATGGTCAGAGTATGAACGAAAACTGGGAAACTCCATGCCTTGAGACTACTTCCTTCAAGTATTATCTCGTCAACTTTTCCAACAAGTCATATTCTCTCATGGGTAGGAAATGAGCAGACTTGGTTAGACGATCGATGATTACCTAAATCGTGTCTTGACCCGTTGCCGTCTTTAACAATTTAGTAACGAAGTCCATTGTTATATTCTCTCATTTCCACTGCGGAATTTCTGGTTGAATAAACAATACAGATGGTTTATGTTATTTAGCCTTAGCTTTGGCACACGTTAGTACACTTGTGCGATTAAGGTGCAATTTCTGTTTCAGTTGGGCCACCAATATAAACTTCTTTAGGTTTGGTACATCTTGTCTGATCCAAGATGGATTGAATACTTTGACTTATGCGATCTGTGCACAATCAAAACCACTCAACTCTCCTAAACATGGAATCAACTCTGTGTGTTCAAACACAATGTTCCATCAGTACGAGGTTCAAGTTTATTAATAATACCATGCAGATCTTCGTTTATGTAGTTCTCTTCCTTCCCTCAGATTGAGCATTCAAAATTTGCTTAGGAAGATTCAAACCAATCGTCATAACTAAGGCCTAAACTAGTAGTGACTTAATCCTTTCCTTTCGGCTCAAGGCATCCGTCACCCGTTCGCCTTTCCTGGGTGACATCGAATCTCCTATTCATAATCACTCGATAATTCTAACGATCATCGTTGTCTTATGTTTAACTCTTTTTTATCAAGAATATGTTGCAAACTCTTGTGATTGGTGAACATGACGCACTTCATGCCATACAGATAGTGTCTCCACATCTTTAGGGCAAACGCTACTGCTCCAAGTTCTAAGTCGTGAGTAGTATATTTCCTCTCATTAACCTTGAGTTGACGTGATGCGTAAGCTATGACTTTCTTCTTCTGCATCAAAATCGCGCCCAACCCTTTATGCAAAGCATCACAATAGACCACAAATTTCTCACTCCCTTCGGTAAAGCCAAAATCGGCGCACTATACAATTTCTGTTTTAACAATTGAAATGTCGCTTCCTCTTTTTCTCCCCAATCAAAATTCACGCTTTTCTGAGTCAGTTTGGTTGAGGTTTCTATATGCTAGAGAAACCTTTGATAAATCGTCGGTAATAACAAGAAAGACCTAAGAATTTTTGTATCTTCGTTGGAGTCGTAGGCGTTGCCTAATCCTTGATTGACTCAATCTTGGCGGTATCGACGTGAATGCCTTGACTATCAACAATGTGGCCGAGAAATTGCACCTTTGGGAGCCAGAATTCACACTTAGGGAATTTGGCGTACAGTTCCTTATTCTTAAGCAACTCCGAGAATTGCCTAAGGTGTACCTCGTACTCCTTATTTCTGCTTGAGTAGATAAAGGATCTTCACGGTGGAATACTATCGCGAACTTAACCCAAGTATGGTTTGCACATCGATTCAATGAGATCCGATGAATAAACTCTCGTGCTGATGACGATTGGTGCATTTTATACACTTTTTTGGGGTCGTTTAACCCCTTAAATCGTGCATTTATGCCCAAAATAGGTACTTAATCATTCATTTTTAGGTATTCAGCATTTGGAAGGCATTTGGAGAAAATACACATGACTTGGGCTCATTTGGAGAAGAAACGGACATGACTACGGACTTACACCAACATCTCTCAAGAATTTCTAATCAGCAGCTGGAGACGGCGTCACAGATTACACGTGACGCCGTCATAACTCATCTCAAGACGGTGTCACAAGATCTCAAGACGGCGTCAGAATGCACGACCCAACCCATTATCTAGAATATTCTACTCATGACGGCGTCACAATTAAAACGCGACGCCGTCACAGCGATTTTCCTATATATACAAATCCGTTTTTTGGGTTTTAAGTGTGTAACTTAGAGTAAAAGAAAGGGACGAACCCTAGTTCGTTTAGTAGTTGTTAGGGACGATTTTAGGGCTTATAATGTCTTCATATAATGTTTAAATAGGCTGACCCGGCCCATTAGATGGGTACGGGTGGGCCCACTTAACATTTCTTCGGTTTCGGCATTGACTTTGTCAGGCTTGACTTGACTTTGACTTGGTTGACTTTGTCTTTTCACGCTTTTCCATTCCATGCTTAGTTTTGTCGTTTTTGGCTTCGTTTTTTCGTCCTTTTGTCGGATATCCATTTCCTGCATAATATAAGAGAAAACATACAAATCCAATGTATTGTTGGTACGTTTTTGGTCATTTTAGTCCGGTTATTGTGGAAAATGGTATGTGTATTTAAGCACATACCAAACGCGATGTGTTATTTCAATTTTCCTTCACGAATCAAGCTAGCCAATTGGCGTTGAACGTCTTTTCCAGCAGGATTATCACCCAAGGGGAGGATGCTTACTACCCGATTCGTTCTATTCTTTCCACCGGGAAGGTACCGCAAAACTCCGCAATATATCCAATGTTCAACAATATCATGTGAGATCTCTTTCGAAGCTGGGCTCGTTTCAAAGACTTACTATAAAAAGTCCCTTATCATGGCATCGAACTTTGGCTCTAAGTCTAAATTTTTTATGACCATGTCAATCCTGTCACAAGACGAACCATTGACCAATCAGCTAGTGGTAAGCTTCGTGACCGAAACGCCAAAGAATCCTGGGCATTATTAGAGGACCTCGCCCTCTATGACAACGAAAGTTAGAACGACCTAAGGGATTTCGCTAAGCCGGTCAAGGCAATCTCTTTGCCTCAAGATGTCCGAGTATAATCAGCCGCCGTTAATCGAGCTCGGAAAATCAAAGTCAAGCTTGGTGGAAGCTATTCTTGCTCCGACACAACCTACCAAGTTGTTGAACCATATGATAATCACTACCTCATGTGAGATCTGCAGTGGTCCCCACGACACTCAGTATTGCATGGAAGATCCCGAACAAGCCTTTGTTGAATACGCATCCTCGCGTACCGATGAAGCGAGAAGTAAGTGGTATACTTTCAAGCCCGAGCAAAAAACGATATTGATCTAGTGACACCTATAATCGTCATAGAGAAGTCACCCAACCTTAGGTGGAAAGCAACCCTAAAATATCAAATAATTTTTCAAACCCACTAACTTAGCTAGTTCGGTTCTTGAAACAGACAACTCGTTCGGTTGTCAAAGAAATACTAGATCGGTTATTCTTGTTCGGTTATACTCGTTCGGTTCCAAGTACTACGAAACTCAAATTTTCAAAACTCAAAAAGACACATTTTTAATGGTTTTTAGCAAAAATTCTTGTACAACTAGTGTTAATAACCCTATAAGAACAATAAAAATGAAAACTTTAAGGTTTTTACGGCCAAAAAATTTTGAATCAAAAATTTTGTTCTTTATTAAGATTTTGAAAACAAATCACAAGACAAACACAAAAACTAAACATACCACTCCATGGCTCTTGATACCAATTGAAGAAACATGTAATCTAATGATCTACCAAGAACAAGAGAGAGAGATGTGGGTTGTGATGTTTAGTGAGAGAAAGTATATGGAATGGATGAAGTGTTATTACTATGTGGGAAAATGGAAAAAATGAAACAACCAACCCCTCTCTAAGGCTAGGAGAGGGCTTATGTAGTTACATGATTGCCGGCCCATGGGCTATGATGGGCTTCCCATGGGCCTTGGGCCGGATTAGCTTCTATACTTAACATGACACAATCTACGAGCTAAGACCTATTACAACTTGGAAGTGACCGACACTTTTTGTGTTTCCAATAGGTTTAATGACTCTCTGTCTAGGCCCGAGTTAGGAAGGTAAAGGGAAAGACATATAACGTGTTTCCTCGGGGGCCTGTTTATGAAGCGATCCTCAAAAAGAAGATAACAAATAAGGAGGACGTCAGAGGGAATTTCAAAATACTTTGCAGCATAGGGGGTCTTAAGCACGTGAATGCCCTCGTCGATCAAGGGTCCGATGTGAACGTCATGCCCTACTCCACTCACATGAAACTTACTGACAAGATGCCTGCTGAGACAGACATTAGACTCTCACTAGCTAGCCACTCATACATTTACCTTTTTGGAATTACTGAGTACATATTAGTTGACGTCGTTGAACATGTATATCCTGTAGACTTTGTGATTTTGGATATCAAGGAAAACAAAAGGAGGCCTTTCATCTTAGGAACACCATTCCTGACAATGGCCAAGGCCGCAGTTAAGTTTGATAAAGGCACCATAACTCTAAGATCTGGAAAGAGTAAGATAAGTTTCCATAGGATACCTGATTCCCCCTGTATGACCGAGAAAGGAGTCAAGAACGACATAGAGCCTATAGCCCCTACTATAACTGTGAATATGCTAGTCCTGGAATGGGAAGAAAAGATAAAGCTTCGCTTGGAAAGGGAGATGGAGTTCAACCAATGGAGGAGCAAAAAATTCAAAGGCAAGCATCCTACTCTTATTACAACCAAGGGAGGAATGGATGATGAAGGAGAAGTCACGTAAGGATGTGTGACTTCAATTCTAGCTACAAGACTCGTAAAATAAAGAAAATCGTTTCTTGGGAGGCAACCCAATATTTATTTTTCTCGCACATTAGGAGTGTCGTATGTTTTATTCTTTTCATTTTATTCTATCATGTTCGAACTCTATCTTGTAATCATGCTTTGTATTATTTTTAACCTCGTCTTAATTTCAATCAAAGGCATTTTGCAAATAATAAGTGTAGGGGAATCTATTCGGTTTTTGAACCAAGTTCAAGCATGTTAAATAATTTGTTTAGATTAATTCGCATCAGTTTCGAGTCATATGAGTTTAATTGTCAAATATCAGGTTTTATGCAGCCATTTGTACAGGAATAAACTTATGGAATCAAGTGCAGGAAATTTTTCATCAAAAACAAAATTTTAGTTTTCACAGAACGTGGAGACGACGTCATGATTTACACGCAACGCCGTCAGCATGACACCTGTGACGGGGTCAGGATTTTCCTGACGGCGTCAAACGCCCAAGTCCAGAAAACTTAAAGGTTTAAATTAATTTTGAAAATAAAACTTGCATAACATTTAAAATATGTAATCTTCTGTTATAAACCTGCAAAACTAATGAGTTTGACAATTCTCTCATCCTATCTTTACTGCTTTATCGAGTCAAACCCTAAATTCATATTGTATATCTGTATATCGCACATTTTATGCTTGGTGTAGTTATCTTTGTCTTTGATTACAGGTTACATTTGATGAGAAGAAGCTTGGAAGTTCTTAGGAAGTTTCATTGGACAATTCTTGGATGATGATTTAACCAGTTATCGCATGTTTCTTCTCCATTATTGAGCAAACCAGGGGAGTACTAGTTTCTTTTATTTGTTTTCTTTTTTATTTATTCATTTTTACGGGTACCTTTATAGAACATTGGGGAAAATGTTTAACTTAAGTGTAGGGGGAAATAAGCCTTAGAAACTATTCTTTCATTTGCCATTTGCTTTGTTCTTAAAATGATGGGTAATATATCGAAACATAGCATAAGAGGTCATTTTGACCCAAATTTAAAATTTTTTATGACACATACCGACGAAAACCAAGTATTAAGAGCGTCTCATGGATAGGAATTTATATTACTAGCACAAAAAAACCCTCAAATTTCACCCCCAAAATGCGAGGTTCGCCCTTAGATGTTATACCTTTAGCTTGTTCGAGTTAAGGAGTGAGCAATCATATGTGTCTATTCTGTCGTTATGGATGTGTATGCATGGTTTTGTCACCTTTTCTGGAACATTGGTATTGGTTACTTTAGGATTATGAGAGTGTACCAGTAGTAAATTAAATTCTAGAACTTGTTTTTGTGATACATCCCGAGACCGCATAGTAAGTGTTAGGATTTGCTTGATAAGAGGCACTCGGATTAACCCATGTTTTAAACCTGTAATTGTTATGATGGTCACACCGATCATATAACTATCCCACACCCTTGCCATGCACTCATCTTTAGTGCAGGATACCCCTAGTACAACCCTCCGAGCTTGTCCTTTTTCATGGTTCTCATAATTTTTTGGTAAAGCCAGACTATTAATAAAGAGCATTGTCACCCTTAAACCAATTGTTACACCCAAATATCCTTAGCCCACCTTGTATGTACTCATTTTTAGTACATTATTATTTTAACCCAAGTTAATTATTTGAGTACACGATTGCTAAGTCTTTATCCTTGTAAATACTATTTTGGGACGATTGGGATTCATGGTAGTATTTATTTCACGGAAGAATGGGGAAGAAAAGTTAAGTCAACACCCCCATATATTTGTTAGATGATCTCCATGTTATTTTGATCCACCTCAAATCGGGTCACTAGTTAGGTTGTAAACATCGAGCATGTAAAAGCTCAAGTGTAGGGGTACGTGTCATAAACCCCAAGTTATGATGTTAGTTATTAAAAAAATAGAAAAAAAGAGATTGATGTAGAGTTGTGTAGAGTTTGTATATCTTTGTCCGAGTCTTGGCTTAGCAACCAAACCAGCATGTATTCGTGTAAATAATTAGCTAACCCTTCCACTCCAAATTCACCCAAAGCCACCCAAATGTATCCCATCTGTTTCCGTTTCCACTATATGTTATCTTACACCTACACCCCATAACCCTTTAAAAAGACCTCTTGGATAGTAATGAATAATGCTTGCGCCTAGCGGTGGAAGTTTGGTCCTTTACCAAGCCTGTGGTAATTTATATGCTATGACAGGTAATGAGAGTGAATTTCCATATCCTTTCTGTCTAATTATTATCACTTGAGTGAAAGAGACGCATCCCAAAACAATGTGAGGTGCTAGTATATACTTTTTCGTGCTTTAATTATGAGGTCTCGAAGGTTGTGTTGTTAAAATACATTTAAAGAGTAGGGTATGACCCTTATATTGTATTGTCTAGGTAGAAAAATCTATTTGCTAAGGACAGCACATTCCCCCCAAAAAAAAAAAGTGTAGGGGTATTTGATGAGGTGTCATCTTATACACTTTTTTGGGGTTGTTTAACCCCCTAAATCATGCATTTATGCCCAAAATAAGTACTTAATCATTCCTTTTTAGGTATTCAGCATTGGAAGCATTTTGGCGGAAATACAGTGACTTGGGCTCATTTTGAACAAGAAAGGCCTGATACGAACCTACACCAACATCTCTCAAGAATTTTACTAAGCAGCTGGAGACGGCGTCACAGATTACAATGAGCCCGAACCACAACCATCTAGACGACGTGTACAAAGATCTCAAGACGGCGTTCGCAATCTACGACCAACCATTATCTCGAATAATTTCTATTCATGACGGCGTCACGGACTTAAAACGTGATGCCGTCCCAACGATTTTCTCTATAAATACAAACCTGTTTTTAGGGTTTTAATTGTGTCCCTTTCGAGTAAAGAAAGGACGCCCCTAGTTTGTTTAGTACGTGTTAGGATGATTTTCGGGCCTCAAAAAACCTATTGTACTTCCTTCAATTCATGTTTTAATCAAGTAAGATTATCTTAATCATTCAATATGTCTATGCGTTGTTGATTCATTGTTCTTACTTTATCTTTAACATGCTTGGCTAAACCTTCTATTGTGTTTATTTATGATTGTATGAAACCTAGGATGTAGATCTTAGTGGTGTTGCTTCTTGTGATGAATATGCATGTTAGGTCTTAGAAAACCAGCTTTTGTCTGTATCGCTGTTGATGTCTAGGAAAACATGATTGTGTAGAAATGATACCATCGGGTAACAGTCTTTATACTACCTTGCCCCTTATATGGTTGATCCACTCTTAATATATTACAATTGCATTTAATATACTCTTAGGGGCCTTGTAATAGTCTTCATACTACCTTACTTGTGCGTTGCCTTAAAGGAATATTAAATAGACGACGGGTTCGTGTAATTCGTTCATGACTTAGGAAATAATTACATAGATCATCACAAGTGTGAGAAAGCAACAACACTAGGAGAAGTAATCCAGGGAGTAATACATGATTAAATAAACACAATCTTTTATTATATTGTTATCACCAGTAGCTTAGTTTAATATTTAGTTTAATAGCTAAAACCAACCAACATCTCAAATATATGATTTTACATGCTTTCCTATAAACATAAAAATACAAAAATAATCTTCTCTCAACCCTTAGAATTCTATTAGACCGTAATCAAGCATTCCTAACCTATTCCCTTAGAGAACGATAACAACCCCCGAGTCTTGCCTATACTACACTATAACGATTAGGTACACTGCCTAGGGAGTTGTAAAACTTCTTGTAGAAGTCCCTTACGACAACCGCAACACAAGTTCTAAAATTTAATATACTACCGGTACACTCTCATATAATTTTAACCAATACAAATGCTCCAGAAAAGGCGACAAAATCACATATGCACGAACACATCCATGAACGCGACACATGCAATTGCTCAGATCTTAACTCGAGAAATCTAAAGGTAAAAAAAGTTTCTTTCATAAAACTTTAAAAGTTTCTTTTTTTCTTTAAATATTTATAAAAATAGTTTTAAGTTAAAAAAATTTATACAACTTTTCGTAATTTTAAAAGCTCTGTTTTATTTTTGAAAAATTAGTTTTACTAAGGTTGAGTTTTTGTAAAATTTTACGAATTTATTTCAAAAATTTTAAAGTAACAGAAATTTAATTAGAGACTATAAAAATTCAAAGAAAAGGCTAAAAGACTAATCCCTCCTCATGTGCATGACACATGATGGATTTAACGGAGCAAAATAACAAAAGTTAAGTCTAAGGACTATGGGGGTAATTTTTGCAAAATCAAGGACTATCAATGTAATATAAAACCACCAGAGACGATTGATGCAATTTTAGACAAACACAGAGACAATCCATGCAATTTACTCTAAAATATATTTTTAAGTAACTTTAAAATAACCGTTTGTTATAAAACAACTCAAAATATACATGCATATACTTAAATTAAGACGAAGAGATGATAACAACTATGGTAGTTTAATGATTAGACACTTTAATGTTCTTGTAACATGTCATAAGTTCAGCCAACGTCTGTCTAGCATAGTTGGTAAGAGGGCTCTTCCTCATGCGAGATATTTCAAGTTCGAGTCACCTCATGATGGTTTCTTTTTGTAGGCGAATAGGAGTGGGCTCCCACTGACTACACTAACTATATCTGTACTAACCTAACCGTTTTAAAAAAATATGTCATA
>BQNB010018598.1:2801-68061 GCA_026074375.1 Tanacetum coccineum
TAACAGTTCACCGGGGCCGGGCATAATGGCTAGAGGTTGCTAATTATCGTAGATGTATAGAAACAAATGCCTGTAATTAGTAGTGCCCGGAATACGAATGCGGCTATAGACTTGACACATAGGTGTCGACTCACCAGCATTGACTTTTATGGGGCATATTGAGCAAGTCGTATAGTACCAAACCTTTGTTGCATTAATCCTAATGATAGTTTCTTCATTGGTAAACCGGATACGCTGAATATGAGCGAAATAAGGAAAACAGTTCATCTTTAATATGGACGTCGATAAATATATTAGCCTGTCATATAGATTCAATATTTTTTACATGATAGCTTTGCGGATTTTTCATCTAACAGTGTAGCCAGAGCAACTATTTTTCTCATTTGCTCTCTTTCTTTGTCAATAAATGTTTGTCTTTCAACTGCAAGTGGTGGTCTCAAGTCGCACCTTTCCTTGTACATGTATATTGCTCACATTGGATTAGCTTTAATGCATAATAATAACACATACCTTTATTTTTTTTCGTTCGACTCACTCACGATTATTTGTTCAAGGCCCGAAATATCTTGGTTCAGATAGTAGTGAGTTGTCGGAGCGGTAGTTAACCGAACACCTAAATTTACCAAAGCGGACAATTAATGTATTTATTAGATATTCATGTCGTATATATGTGGAACTCGGTTTAGAGAACTACTTCTGAAATCAAATACTCGGCATGCACTTACAGCTTGACTAGTTTTTCCTTTGCCTCGACAGCTTTTTTGTCAAAGCATGTCGCCATTTCACTCCACATCGTAAACTCGATGCGATTGCCACTGCACACGAAGGAAGCTTGTCGTAAAGGATATTATAGCTTTGCGATAGTCGTAAAGCAAATGTGTGGAAACCGTAGAGGGGGAGGTGAATACGTTTTCTCTTATAAACTTTAGATCAGACATTACATAACTTTATTCCGGCGGTCCCATAAATAGGGGGCGGTCCAAGATATATTGGGGAGCCGCCTGATTTATAGGGACCGCCTTCAGAAGAGGTTTTAGACTAGATCTTTTGTATCAAATCACCAATCAAGTTTGACGCAATATGAGAAGTATTGATTATAGATCTATAGTAACTAATACATATTCTAACAATATAACCACATCCATAATATTTACTACAAAGAACTACACAGCCATACGTAACATGATATACACAACAATCCACACAATTAAGAGCATAATGCAAATGTAAAAGTAAAGCGATAAATGTAAATAGATAAGTAAAGCGAAATGTAAAAGAAAATGCAAACCGGACGCGGTGATTTATAGTGGTTCGGTCACGAAGCTTCTCTTCGCCCTACTTCACTCCCCGAGTATCCAACTCGAGAGTTACTTCACTAATCAACAAGCTCCCTTTCGACGGAGAAAACCTTATAACGTTGCTTACATTATTTTCCGACACTAAGCTGGATGTCGAGTCCTTCTTCGGGTACAACCAAACCCGTTATGTTTTGTGGCCCAAAATAACAAACATTGTGTTTTATTGCCTAAACACATAAACCGCGTCGCTTACAATATTTTCTGACACTAAGCTAAATGTCGGGTCCTAATCTTAGCTAGAACCAATCTACTACATCACCAATGTATTTTGAGGCCTAAAATACTAACCAACACACAAACACTACTTCCGGATTTATACACTATCCGGATCTACACAAATACACAAGAATTACAATACAGAAATCGAATCTACTTTATGACATATAAGTGATCAAATGTAATCACTTCTATACAACCCAATCTACTACATGATATACAAGTAATCAAGGATGATCACTTTCATGTATAGACATCCTATACTTCACTACATACCCATTGGTACTAGTGGAACTAACATAAAATGTAACCATGATCCATACCTTGTGCTAGAACCATGATTAAAGAAGAATGAAGAAACTCTATCTATATAGAGGAGGGATTTCGTAGGTTTTTGCATCAAGATGAGGAGGAAGCCTTGGGATTTTATTGGAAAGTCTTGATTTGGAGAAGTCTCTTTTGTCCAATGGGTAAAAGGGTGTTTGGACAAATGCATGCACCAACTAGTTTCCCACTATCTTCTAGAAGCCTTGATTGGGCTTTAATGGCCTGAATTTTATTGGGCCTTAATGGGCTAGCCCGTTTGCTTAGCCTAATCCAACTAGTAAAGCCCGTATAAGTGAGAGTCTCAGGATGTCAAGATCAAGTTCAAAAATTATACTTGTGGTGGATAAGTATGGCGAAATATCCGTGAGTTGTGGTGGATAGGGATGGTGAGATATCTGTGAGTTGAAGTATACATCTACGAGTAACTTGTGGACTTTACGTTATGTTTTACAAGTTACATTTTTGTCATCACCAAAACATAAAGAGAATGTATAGATTAAATATCATAATCTTTGCACTAACAATCTCCCCCTTTTTGATGATGACAGAATATGTAAACTATAAACATGGTAAAGTTTAAAAGTTACTCGTTTACATTCCTTCTCCCCCTTCTGTTGAAACAAAAAGGTTTTTCTTGGATATATAGGTTGGAGGAATTAAAAGAAGGTAGGTGCTTCGAGTATATAGTTTGAAGGAATTAAAAGAAGATAGGTGCTCCGAGTATATAGATTAAAGGTATGAGGAAAATGACATGAGAGATAAAGGTTGAAGGTGATTTTATGTTTCTTGGATAGTTAAGAGGAGGTCATAAGAAATAAGAGGAAGAAATGAGAAGAAAGTAGGTGCTTCGAGTGTATAGGTTGGAGAAATAAGAAAAAGGTATGTGCTCCGAGTTATAAGTTGGAGGAGTGAGAGGAAAACATGAGAAATGAGGTTGAAGGAGATTTTGTGTCTCTTGGATAATTTGGAAGAGGTCGTGAGAGATGAAAAGAAGATATGATAGGAATGTAGGGACTTCAAGTATATTAGTTGAAAGTATGATAAGAAACCTGAAGGTTGAAGGTGATTATGAAGTAGAGGAGGTGAAGTATCTAGAGTATGGATGAACCCTTCATTGTATTTGATGATCCTATATCTTATCTTCCTATAAAGGTGAGCTTGCATCAGCCTAGTGAAGTCTTCTATCAAAATCACGGTTGAACCAACTCCATGCTATTTACTCACATATCTTCGAACTCCCCTTGCTCATTGTACCCCATGATGATTACATTCCTTGCATGGTGACTATAGCGGATCCATGGATCAAATAAATTACCATCAAAACTCAAGACGTTCAATGAATGCAATTTAAATGAGTAGGACGCTTGTAAGTGCTCCCCCTCAGTGTATGATCCCCCTTGCTTGGGGGCACCAAGGAATCAAGATATAGATGTGTGCTACAAAACAAAGTTAGTAGACAACTGCACATATATATATAGCAATATATTATCATGAAATTAGAAATACACTTTTAGGTGTTATTATTCTAAAATATGACACATTGAAAAAGAGTTAGAAACTAGATACATACAACTATTATTTTAAAATCAACAACCTAAATGATTAAAATAAAACGACTTGAGACGTATGTTTAATGACTAAGATTCGACCGAATTTTAATAAACGATAATGGAATTCGTTTATTTATTGACACACAAATATTATGAGAATGGCCTTTTAAAAGTAGACGAATGTCGCTTAATATCTCGATGAGATATGCCAAAATATATACTTTAAAAGGATAAAAAGAAAGATAAGACAAGGATGGAAACGACATGCTCTTGGATGAGAATGAAAATGATTCCATAGAGCTAAAAAGTAGGGAAGGATGAGCGAGACTAAAGAAGGAAGGTGTTGACAAAAGGTTGTCAGAAATGGTTCATATATCATTTGCACTAACAATTGATGTGCATATGATCCTATCGAGACAAAGGTGGACGATTGGGAATTCAAAGGTTTGTTTGGTGTTTTGTTAGTTGTCTATGTTGAGGAAGAAATGTGGGTATGTGAAATGAGGTTGTAGTTCTTTTATGGTAGAAGAATAATGAGAGACGCAACAATGTGGTGACTCAATAACACTTGAAGATTGAAAATATTCTTTATGTTCTTCACTTTCTAGAAAATAGAAAGTTTTGTGAAGGAGTGACATTTTCATTTCACAAATTACTTAAATATTTTAGATGAAATAATTAAGTTGTCAAGAGATATAAGAGGAATTTTAATAGTAACAAGACTATTAGAAGAGAGAAAAAAAGTTTAGAAGTGAGAAGAAATGTTAGAGGTGAGAAGACTTATTAGAAGTGAAAAGAAACGTTTAGGAGTGAGATGAAATGTCAGAAGAAAAAAGACTTAGAAGTGAAATGACTATTAGAAGTGAGAAGACTATTAGAAAAGAGAAGACTATCAAAAGTGAGAAGAACCGTTTGGAAGTGAAAA
The DNA here is from genome assembly GCA_026074375.1 of Tanacetum coccineum. Taxonomy (NCBI): domain Eukaryota; kingdom Viridiplantae; phylum Streptophyta; class Magnoliopsida; order Asterales; family Asteraceae; genus Tanacetum; species Tanacetum coccineum. The sequence continues at coordinate 7,178 of BQNB010018598.1, forward strand.
GACCATTTGAGGTGAAAAGAGATGCCATCTCGTAGCAGCAGAAGAGAGGGAGTATTTGGTTATGAATTTTGAAAAGAGTGAACGAATATTACATGTCTGCTGCCGACGGTCCTAGATATATTTGGGGGCCGCCCAGTTAAATCTGGGGGCCGCCAACAGGAGGAGTGATTTGTGCTTGATTTTTGACGAATTTTGCGAAAGGAGTGACATTTTAATTTGCATTTCGCTAATTAAAAATACTTAAAATACTTCGGATGAAGTAATTAAGTTGTCACGACACGGAATGGAACATGGACTAGAATCGAGACTAGAAGAAAAGAAGATTCCGACTTACAGAATATGTTCCATCATTCCTAAACTTAGACGAAGATGATTTTACGATTCGCGCTTGAGGGGTCAAGAAAGAATGTCGACGATGTTATCTTCAGACAAAACTTTTTCGACGATGTCCTGAAGGAAATGGCGACTTATCTCAATGTGTTTCGTCCGCGAGTGTGAAATAATAAAAATAAATAAAGAAGAAAATAAACGAAGTTGGAAGCGACGGGCTTGACAATGTCAAGAAGGATGGTGGTTAGCGTACGATGAACTACATCCACGAAGTTATGTAGCTCTTCTCGAGCATTGCGAATGTTCATATAACAATCACACGACGAGGTATGAGGTTGTCTTATAAGTGGTAGTGAAAAAGGTAGACGAAAGAAATTAGCGATCTATACGGTTGTAGAGGCGTGATTGAGTGAGAAGGAAGAGGTGTGATCGCAATTTCCTAAAAGACAAAGAATGTGTTCGTTGAAGAGAAAAGGTGTTTTTCGTTGAAGAGAAAGAATGTTTTCTTCGAAGAGAAATAATGTTTTCGTAGAAGAGAAAAGAAGAACGTTTTAACTTATGTTGTTAAAAGGATTAAATATGGACTTTCGGATATGACCTTTAACATATGTTGTTAAAAGGCCTAAATATGGACTTTCGGATATGACCTTTAACATTTGCAATCGCTAGTTAAAGATACTTGAATATTTCGGATGAAATATTTAAGTTGTCAAACCTACTTTGAGGTGGATTAGATTTGTATCTAACCTTCCCTTGACAAAAGAGTGGATCGTTTGGAAGAAAACGAAATGATGATTAAAAGAATGTGTGAGTGAAGACTCTAGGAGATTTAAGACCATTTTACGACGCTTTTGACTTTTTAGGTTTTTGACACGGACGGGAAAAAAAAAATTCTAGTGTGAGAAAATATATACCTAGATGCATAAGACATATAGATATAAGCCTGCAAGTTTATCTAAGCATGCATCAACATAATAATCAACGAGATTAATGTGTAAGACTATATGACATCTAAACGTTAATTGTCATACATTAAACTGACATAGTGAAGAGGGTGCACAATTAACACGCAAGTCATGTAAGATGACGCATACAAAGCATGATAATTTTATATCGTAATCTTGATGTAAAACATGTTAGCATTTAGCATTTAAGAGCATGTGTTATTTAGATAAGCTAAGAGATATTTTATCTAAATTGCTAGAAAAAGTCAAAAGCCATTACAAAAGACATACATTCAGTAGCTTAAGCAAATAAACGTTGAGCATCTAGATAATCATGAAGGCATATAATTGCATTACATGGGAGCAAGTTATCATCTTGAAACTTCAAAGCACATATGTGAGGGGCAAGTTGTCTAGATTTACTAAAGAGAGACCTAATATCTACTTGCTTAGTGAGCACTCCTAATGAGATACAAAGTCCATCAATGTAGACTATCATTAGGCATATTAGGAAGAGCCCAAATTAGAGAATGAATATGAGACTATCACTAATGGTGCTCAATTCAGGCTAAATACGACCATTTTTATGAGTTATACCACGAACCCAACTTCACTCTTGGAAGCAATTCAACCGTTAGTTCAAATTAAATTTCTAGTGCAATAGGTTATCCAGTAGTCACTCTCATGTTAGATAAAATAGAATTCCTATATTTTCCTGATGAAGTGCAGTAAAGATAAAATTTGTATTGTCTTTTCTTACAGGGCCTAATATGACTCAACTAACATGCTTTAATTCTGGTTCACATAATCCTAATCAAGATGTGTGGAATTCTAAGGTTGAATGAGAGAGCAAGCAAGTTGTTATAGGTATAAGAAAGAATGAGTCATCTAGGACCTAGGAGTATGCTTAAGAGTGACAATGTGTAATGCTCTATATTGAGAGTGTTCTAAGAATGCACAATTGCATGTCTTTTATGAAAGAAATCCAATTAAGGTTATTTACCTCAATATATCTTGTGAATGTTTCTTTGTAGAAATTATGATGTTTAACTAAAGTTTAGTTACATGTATGTTGGACTTTTGAGCAAGAGATTAACAAAAGGAAGATGTTTAAATTGGATGTCATAGGGCGGATCTTCCTAAACCAAAGATGGATCTAGGACGAAGGATCCATCGATCCGTGGAGGTGCCAGATTTGGGCAAGGATCATTCTCCCATTACGGAGATGTTGTTGACATTGGTTATTAGGAGAAGTTTATGTAAGTTAGAAATGATTCTCTGTTTTGTGTTTTCGAAATGACCATTCCAAGGCTTGCTATTCAAGTGGAGGTACTTATGACTGTTTCCTATGAAAAGTTTTAAGTCGTTCACTCCTACTTAGAGTGTGTTAGTTGTGGCATGTATAATTTGAACATAGGCTTAGTAAACAATCACAAACATTTAAACACTTTAGACTCAATGAAACATCTTCATTGCAAGTGTGAGTTGCAATTCGATGTTTAATCTTGTTGTCTTGCAATTAACTTCGTAATTTCATGTAATAACCGAGGATGATTAAACATGTAGACTCAGAAAAATATCTATGGTCATTTGATTGATATTTTCGTGATCTAGATAAATCCTAATCTCGATTTCATGTTCATATTCTAATTTTGTAATTAGATTGAATAGTGAGATTGATTATCGTTTGAACATATGTTCATCTTCATATTCGAAAAACCTTTAAGATACTTTTTGAAACGACAGCAAGATAATGGTTTGTGGAATATGTTCAATTATTCCTAGTTTTAGTCTTTGATGGTTAAAGGGTTTACATTTAGTGGAAAAAATAAGTAATATTATGTATTTAGTAAAGTAAGGAGAATGTTTTGATGAGAAGAGAATTTGACGTTTGAGTTGTGGTTTTTGAATTGTTTGAGCAAAGTTACATATGTCGTGCTTTGTGCTCATGTTTGGTTTTTGGAGACGACGACTTTATATGAACATGAAATCAAAAACTTGTCAATTAGATTCGATTTCATGTCCATACTCGAACATGAACATACTTCTTGACATTGTCAAGCCCGTATATATTTTTTCTAATATGAACATACTCGAATATGATATTTTTTAGATATCATATTCGAGTATGACATTTCTATTCGAGTATGACAATCAAATGACCGTAATTAGATATCATATTCATATTTTTCTAATTACAAAATTAGATATTATATTCGAGTATGATTTCATGTAATTAGATATCATATTTTCGTGATCTAGATAAATCCAAAAATAAGAATCCGATTTCATGTCCATACTCGAAAACTTGTCAATTAGATTCGATAATAATATCAATCATAATTTGAATAATGAATCGATATATGTTTGAAATCTTTCTTGACCCTCACGACACTCTTTTTGAAGAAAACAAATAAAGATTTTCATAGTGTGTTCCATTAATCCTAAGACTAGTTGCAAGGTGTGGTTGATGAATAATGATAAGTTAATTTCTTACTTCAAGATTGTCCTATTTTGCTTGTGCGAAAAAACTATTTATTGTTATGTATAGTATGCATAGTTTTTGACATTTTATGAGTATATAAATGATTTTTCTAACCATTTTAATACAACACACATCTTTTGTAAAATATTATATGTTTATAAAAAGAATACAATTATGTGTGTGTGTTAGAACAATGCAAGCACAAGCAAAGTTTAAAAATACATTTGGTTTTACTTATTAATACAATCTTTTATTTTGTTTAACCAACCCATGGTCAAACAAGTCAAGACGATGAAAAGATTTAGACATCTTGTTGGAAGGGAGTTAACGTGTTGGAAATATTTTGATGACGGGTTTTAACGTGTGATCTTATGACAATATTTTCCAACATACTTGACACACTATTGAACTCTAATTCCTAAGTAGGTTACTATACTCAAAATGATTTACAAAATGTTTATGTAACATTTGTAAATATAGTTATCTATGCCTATATGCAATGTACAAACACCTTCGCAACTTAACGCAAGAGATCTAGCGTAATTCCTATTAAGCATAATTCGGAAAACTAGTAACACACAAATAGCGTACATGGCACATGTGTTTAGATATATCATTAGCTCAATTACAAATAGCAATGCTCACTTAATAATATCTATTAACATAATTAAGACACAAGTTAACACACATAATCATCTAGCATACACATAAAGATATTTGTCGTTGTTTTGTGTATTAGATATAATATTGTATACTTAGCTTGATTTTATTTATAAATAAAAATATTTTCCTCCCCATTTCAAAAATTAATTAAGATGAATGCTTTGAAAGGATAAATACACCAGTTTTCAAAGATACATCGACTAGAAATGTTTAACTTGAAAGAAAAGGTAAACTACAAGTTTTACGTCAAAACGAAACATAAAGTTTTGACCTCTATGTAGTATTTTGCCTTTCTGACTGAATTAAGTTTAGAATGAATACTTGGAAGTATCTTTAAATGAAAGTAGACTCAATTACCTTTAAAATGGCGGGTGGCACGACGTCTACGGACTTACGGTTGATTTTATATGAATTTTTGAAGTTTGCCAAATTCTGCTGAAATAGGCGGACGACCCCCAGTTATATTTGGGGGCCGCCCTAACATTTGGGGGACCGGCACCAATGACCCAAAAACATGTTTTTTGTATAATATCATTTGGTGACTTAACTGTAGAACGTGGGACTTTAAAAAGTTGTTACCGCACATAAATTTCGTGTTTTAGACATTTGTGTCTCGCACATATTAAATTCGTGTTTTAGGACATCATTTTTACTTCTCCCCTCAGGACTTAGATAGACAAAGACATAGGATTGACATCTTCCAAGCTTGTTTTAGATGGATAATTTAACAGCAAAACTATTACGAATCAAGCAACAAAACACTTCATATTTAATCCCCCTTCATGGGTAATTTGATACATGTATCGTACTCTATTTTAAAAACCATTTGTTTTGAAACGAAAGCAACGTATGGCTCTGATACAATTGTGGAAACTGTAGGGGTGCTTACGTTTTTGTTTAAAACTTTATTCAGAAACATTACAAAACTTCCTGCCGACGGTCCCATAAATATATGGGGTCTGCTTGGCTAAATTAGGAGGCCGCCTGATTTACGGGGACCGCCTCCAGCAGAGGGTTTTTGGACTAGATCTTTCGCATCATGATGCACACTAATCAAGTTTGATGCATATGAGAAAGTAATCAAGTTTGGCGCAATATGAGAAGTGTTGATTATAGATCTATAGTAAGTAATACATATTCTAACAATATAACCACATCCACAATATTTACTACAAAGAACTACACAACCATACATAACATGATATACACAACAATCCACACAATCAAGAGCACAAAGCAAATGTAAAAGTAAAGCGATAAATGTAAAGAGATAAGTAAAGCGAAATGTAAAAGAAAATTCAAACCGGACGCGGTGATTTATAGTGGTTCGGTCACGGAGCTCCTCTTCGCCCTACTCCACTCCCTGAGTATCCAACTCGAGAGTTACTTCACTAATCAACAAGCTCCCTTTCGGCGGAGAAAATTTTATAACGTTGCTTACATTATTTTCTGATACTAAGCTAGATGTTGAGTCCTTCTTCGGTTACAACTAAACCCGTTATGTTTTGTGGCCCAACATAACAAACCTTGTGTTTTATGGCCTAAACACATAAACCGCGTCACTTACAATATTTTTCGACACTAAGCTAAATGCGGGTCCTAATCTTAGCTAGAAACAATCTACCACATCACCAATGTATTTTGCTAATCAACACACAAACACTACTTTTGGATTTATACACTATCTGGATCTACACAAATACACAAGAATTACAATATAGAAATCGAATCTACCCTATGACATACAAGTGATCAAATGTAATCACTTTTATGCAACCCAATCTACTACATGATATACAAGTAATCAAGGATGACCACTTTCATGTAGAGACATCCTATACTTTACTACATACCCCTTGATACTAGTGGAACTAACATAGAATGTAACCATGATCCATACCTTGTGCTAGAACCATGATCAAAGAAGAAGGAAGAAATTCTATGTATATGGAGGAGGGATTTTGTGGGTTTTGCATCAAGAGGAGGAGGAGGAAGCCTTGGGATTTTATAGGGAAGTCTTGACTTGGAGATGTCTTTTTTGTCTAATGGGTAAAAGGGTGTTTGGACAAAAGCATGCACCAACTAGTTTCCCTCTATCTTCTAGAAGCTTAATTCAAATTTGAATTAGCTAGTTTCCCTCCATCTTTTAGAAGCCTTGATTGGGCCTTAATGGGCCGAACTCTATTGGGCCTTAATAGGCTAGCCCAATTGCTTGGCCTGATCCAACTAGTGAAGCTCGTATGAGTAAGAGTCTCGGGATGTCGAGATCGAGTTGATAAATTATACTTGTGGTGGATAAGTATGGCGAGATATTCGTGACTTGTGGTGGATAGGGATGGTGAGATATCCGTGAGTTGAAGTATACATCTACGAGTAACTTGTGAACTTAACGTTATGTTTTACAAGTTACATGTTTATCGTCACCAAAACATAAAGAGAATGTATAGATTAAATATCGTAATATATGCACTAACAAGATGCAAAAACTTACATCAAATTTTCGGTCTTAATGAATCTTCTTATAATTGTGTTTTGTTATGGTTTCCTTATTTTACCGTCTCTCCAACCCTTTGAATGCATCCCATGCAAGTAGGGGTGGTAATCGAGTCATGTTCGGATTAACCTGTTCGGGTTCGCGGGTGAACATAACCTCAACCTGAACACAACCCATTTATTAATCGTGTCAAGAAACTCAACCCTAACCTAGACCTGCATAACACATGTAACTCGTTTGTGACCCGTTTAACCTTTTTAATAAAAAGGTCAAGCGATGAATAAGATTGGTGTTTTGTCGATTTAATTAATTTAAATGCAAAAATGATATAAGGATCTAAAAAATGATAAACATGCATAAAAATAGTTATATGACAATTTTAATGATATATGAGTTATAATTCTAATTTACTCATATTAAGTAGATATCAAAATATCGTTAATTCAAATCCAACATATAACCTAAGTTATATATTTTGTTTTTAGAGGCTTATATATACTTAAACGGGTTCAAGTGTTAATCTGTTTAATACTTACTTAACCCAAACATGACCCGTTTATTAAACGGGTTAGACGAGTTGACTTGTTTTAGACTCAAACCTATTTATCCTCAACCCAAACATGTTTAACTTCATGTCGGGTTCGTGTCATTTATCATGTTGTTTCGAGAATTGCCACCCCCACATGACAGCGTGAGGTGTGGCGTGTCGGTATGGTCAAGCCTCACGACTTAGGAGCCATGGCGAGTCATGGCCTTTTTTAAGGCGTGACTTAAAGCGGCACAAAATATAAAAATATTTATAAATTTATACATTTATATCATAATTCAAATATATTGAGTTTACAAAAAGTGTCATACATAAGGAATAAACTCAAGAAACTATATTTACATGTAATCTTTTTTATTTCTATAAAAAACGCTTTTTATCAAAATTAAATTCAAAAAAGCATCCACGCATCATGCCTTATCGCGCCTTATCACGTTTTTTCACTTCTCATCTTACGTCACACCTTAAGCCTAATCCTTGGTCTATTGCGTAGCGTGGATGTCACGCATCACACCATTGTGAGGCCTTAGCGGCGCCATGGCGTGCCTTTTAGAACATTGATCCCATGATATATGCCAATGCTACGTAAGGGTGAGCATCGATTCAGAACCGACCCGAACCGACAAAAACCAAAACCGAACCGAAACCAAATCAGGGTAAAATGCCAACCGAATATAAACTATAGAAATCGAAACCGAACCGAATAAGGTCGGGTTGGTTCGGTTTGGTTTAGTTAGTTCGAACCGAATAAGTGACGGTTTCAGCCTTAATGCTACGCATATGAGCTCATATTTTGTGTCTAAAAAGATCTAACTATCTATATTACCTGCAGGAACGCCATTCTTGACGTTCTTTCTTGCATCGAGCTCGTTGTATGCTCCAAATTTGAAATAATGGTTCAGGAAAACATTATTTGATATGTTGTCGATTCATGTGAACTTTCCAAAAATCTGTGATGTAGAGTTGTCCAAAGTGTGCTGCCACTTTTTTGTTGCTTCACAACTGAAATTGGAAATCATGTACGCTTGTGTAGAACAACCCTATGGTATTGACTGTAAATAATTAGACAATATCCTAAAACTCATGACGACGACGTCGTTTTTACTGTGGGCTCCCGCTCTTTTTTTGTGCTAAAAAAACTGGCACTGTTCTTTTTTTTTAATAACACTGATAACCTTATTTTTAACATCCTGCGTTCCATATCAGTCTAGATTCTTCCCACCCTCTCATCCATCATCACTACCATTCATTCAACCTCATATTCAAGTCATCACAGGAGATAACAAAAAGGTTATAAGATCTTGATCTATTATGTAAGTTTACAAACCCTAATTTTCGTATTTCCATATTTTTACATTAGAATTTAGGGGTTTTTGATAGAGCTCAAGGTGAGTTAAAATTCTATATCAACCATCTTCTCACATGATTTCTCACACATAATGGTTTCTGATTCAAAAACATATATGGAAAGTCTGAATATGGTAAGTATGCAACTAATTTTTTTAGAGTTTTGATTTAAATTCCATAGTAAGTTCTAAAGCTTTTAACTTTTTTGGGTTTTAGTTGGTTTGATTGATTCGGGTTTTAATATGTTTGGGGTTTTGATATCCTCCGGTACCATATTTGCTTTTTTTGCCTATTGATGTTTTATATGATAATATAATTGTTGCGGTGTTGCAATAATGGTGTTGGTTTGTTTTTTTTGGAACAACGGCTGAAGACCATCTTTGATTGTGGGTCTTTGTGTTTCACGGATGTGCTCATTGAGGTATCATACGTTGTTAAGAAATAATGTTCTCATTCAAGTATCATGCGTTGTTAAAAAATACAACCAGTTGGATGATGATTTTTGTTATTTGTGTTTGTTTATGTTTGGGATTAATTTGTGGGTTTGGTGTTTTTGGTTGTTAATTGTCATAATTTTCAAATTTTTCATTCTTTTAATTGCTGGGAAAAATAGGGTGAAGTTTGTATGCAACATATTCTAAATGACCATGCTGCTTATGTTTTAATTCTAGGTTATAAATGATTTGCTGGATCTACCAGGTCAAAATCTCCGTGTTCGAGAAGATGCTCAGGTTTGTGCAGCAACTTGCTATGCATCTATGTGTCATTTGTTTATTCCATTAGAAATATACTCAATAGCACTCAAAAACGTGGTTGTTTTACTAATGCCCATTTCCTCTTTCCCATGGGCTAAATTCGCAGGCCAAATTCTGTCCGATCTTTCACTGTGTTCTTTTTTTCCTTTCCTTTTAATATAACCATCGTTCCATATCCATCTAGAAGCACCTCCATTCAATTGCTCACTTCATTAGCTTACTTCCTTGTTGTCTCAGGTCCATCCGTTTCGAAGATATGTTATGGTTATTTTTTTGGTTTTTATTTTCTTTGGTTTCATATCTATACTCACTACCTTGGCATCTTTGTTGTAGTTCCTCATCTTCTTCGCGGTCATTCAGTGTTGTGTTGCTGACTGATGTTCATTTGAGCTCTTTGGTGGTGGTGGTGTTGCAGGTATGTGGTTTTATTTTGTGTTTAATTTTGGAAGAAATTTTTTATTTTCATTATTACGGATGAGCTTTGAACTCGGAAAGAGTTAAGCGAAAAGACAAGGTACGTATATGGTTGTGTTTTTATATTAACCATTATTTAGAAATTTTCAGGTGTCAGGCAAATAGTGTTGGGACATAAATAAAGCAATGGAAGTGGAGAGAAAAATTTCAAGAAGAGAATTGAATGCCGTGGAAAAGGAACTTTTTATCCTGAGCCCTGTCCATTTGCAGCCAATAATATACTTGAGGTGGCTGAAGACTATCATGTTGCAGCTATTGATGCTATTGAAGCAGGTTAGTTGATTTACATTTTGCGTTGAATAAACCAGTTTCGACTCGAATAAACTTTATAGTCCTGTAAAAAGTAGGATAAAGTTGCTACATAAAAGACTTGCTATTTTAGTTTCATTCGCTATAAATCACATGCTTAATCCATATGGTGCATATGCGCCATTTATTTTTAACGGTTTAGTTGGCCTCGGTTTGCTAACGGCCTGCACTATACCATAGGAGGGCATGCTATGGGTCAATTCGGAAAATGTCCAACCCGTAATGGCAAAAATAATATATCAGTGTTAAGAATGATCTTATCATTATTGACTAATCTAACGCGTATAACATATATCAGCTTTATACGTTTATTTTGAATTTCAGGGTGCAGAATGACATACATATTGGTATGTTTATTAAGTATTAATAGCGGCACGGAACATTCTGGATTGTACTAAATCTTAACAACGTGTCGTTCCACATGTGCGCAAAAACAAACTACAACTTTTAACCTGGTCCTGTCAACATTCGATCGAACGAGTTGATCAGTCAAGGTTCGTGGATTTATGTGTATACATCTTCTATTTGATTCATATTGTATGTAAGTCATTCTTTAAATTGTATATAACCTGATATTATTGGCCAATTCAAATTATACTAATTGTTCAAAATTTACTATTGTTTTTTTGTAAGAGGTGTCAATGAGAAGCAACAACAAAGCAGCTGCAGTTCCCGTGAACAATCAGTAAATGTAGCTGTGGTTATAGTTATTCAAAGGCCAAAGCATATATTTGTACCCCGAACTTGGCAAAGTGGATCATCTAGTACCCTAAACTTTTAAGGGTGCATAATGGTACCCTGAACTTGACAAAATGAAATTTCTACTACCCTATATTAATAAACTCAACAATTAATTATTTTTTTCATTTTAAAAATCATTTTAGTAGGCAAATATATTTTTTTTCTAAAATTTAATTATTTTTTATCTTTTAAATATTAATATAGTATTTTAATTATTTATTTAGAATAAAAAGAATGTATATGTAGCATTGATTTTTAAAATATTTCTAGCGCGCTACTTTTAATATATTTTCCTATTATATTATTAAATATTTGTTTCAAATAATTTTTAGATCAACTTATAACTAACTGTATAGAAGTTTTGTAATTTTCAATTTATATATGCATATGAAAAAATAAATAATTAAATTGTTATTGTCTTGAAATTATTTGAAACGAACACTTAAGTATATAATACAAATATCTATGTATCAAAAGTAGTGCGGTAATTCACTTTCTATAAAGTATTGTTCTATACATAAATTTCCGTATTATATACTGAACTGTACATTTTAAATAATTTTAAAACAATAACAATTTGACTATTTAGTTCTTTATATGCATATTTAAATTGAAAATTATAAAATTCCTATATAGTTAGTTATAAGTTGATCTAAAAATTATCTAAAACAAACATTTAATTATATTAGACGAAGATATATTAAAAGTAACACGCTAAAAATATTTTAGAAATCAATGCTACATATACATTCTTTTTATTCTAAATAATCAACTAAAATACTATAATAATTTTTAAAATATAAAAAATAATTAAATTTTAGGAAAAAAATATATCTGCGTAGCTAAAAGTTTTACTATAAATTATTTATTACAAAATACTATACGAAAATGATTTTTAGAAATAAAAAAATAATTAATTGTTGAGTTTATTAGTATAGAGTAGTAGAAATTTTATTTTGTCAAGTTCAGGGTACCATTCTGCACCCTTAAAAGTTCAGGGTACTAGATGATTCACTTTGCCAAGTTCAAGGTACTAATATGTGTTTTGGCCTTATTCAAAATGAAAGCGGAACTATCTCTTTAACCTGTTTTAGCCCACAATAACTATGCAAGTGTTGTGATCATAATGTGTAAGTTAAGGATGATATCCTCTTTGTTAACTGAACATTACAAATTGCCATATATGTTTGGTATTTGCTGCAATGATATATATATTTAAACTTTATTAACATCAACTGATTTTCAATTCAAGTAGTTGCATAGTTGCCTCGCCGCAACGCGCGGGTCAATATGCCCCCTCGTTATTTACACATAGATGAAGGCTATACCTTTTTGTCAAATAACATGCAACAAAATCCTATGGGTGTAGGGTCCGAAACATTTGTCGCCACCCATTTGCGATACACCTATACCTCGATTGTCTTGTTCCAAGCAGTAGTGTTCAGATCAACGATTCTAGTAATCAGCACGCTCAATATTATCACATTGTTGATATCGGTTGGCTTCATGTCGACGATGTTGTTTGTTGCTATTTTTGCTGCAGAAATTATAGTAATTCATAAACAGTTAAAGGATTAACAAAATTAATCCCACCGTTTTGTTTATCCCAACTACACCCGAGCGACTCATTCCATGGACACTGCAGACATCATTAACACTTCGCGTGGTTGCTTACTCTAAGCTCGATAATCGTTAAAACATGCGCAAGCACTTTCAATCGTAACTACAATATAAAACGAACGGAAAAAATTATATAAAATTTAATGCATCAAACAAATTAAAGCGCAACCAAATCCTAACTTAATGTACCTTCCCACTGCCACTTACATATGAAGGACACACTGGTTTGTTTATGCGTTGCATGGTTTCGCAGCCAAGAGGACATGGTTTCGCAGCCAAGAGGATGCTGCAACACGTCTCTGAAACTTCGTGTTTATAAACTGTAAATCTGCTTCCATCTCATTCGCACATGTTCTCGTGAAAATAACTTTTTCTATAATATATTAAAATTTTCACCCTTTTTTTTAAACTAGACATTCATATCTTTCTAACTACATATAACATATTATAATTCGAAAAACAAATCACATGCGATTTTTACAGTTGCAAAGTTCAACACTAAAAAGAATTCGAAAAAAAATTCGTCAAAAGTATATCGAAGTGCTCGTCTACTGAAAGATAAAAAAATTATCGACACAATGGTTTATTTTTTATCGCTTAATGATTTACCGTTTGCATGATATTTTATTTTCAAAAAATGATGGAAAGTGATTTTATTATGTTTTGATGAAAAAATGAATGGTTAGAATTTGTTCATTGAATCATTTGAGAATTTGTGACTTACGTGATCTTAACTCGAATTCTTATATATAACAAATCACTTTTCCGAAAAGAAATTCACCAACCCCGGGATAATACTATACGAAAATAGTCCTTGGGTCATCGCTCTGTTACAAAGTTAGTCCTTAATGATTGACATTTAAATTTTCACCAACCCCGAGTAAATACAATACGAAAATGTCCTTGGTTATCGTTCTGTTACAAAGTTAGTCCTTAATGACTGACACTTCAACAAAAATGTACAGAAAATGTCCATTCTGTTTACCTGTCACTGCAGAAGCGATCCGTGAAAACTTACGTAAATAGTCCCTTTGTTTTACCCACTGTTAAAACATCCGTCCTTAACGAACAACTCCGTTTAACATAAACTAACATAAAACCTCGCGTTCCGAAATAAAACGCGGGTTAAAAACCTCGTTGTATACATGTAGCAGAACTTTAAAAACTGATATTATAGTAATACACATTATAGAAGTAAAACGCCGCCGTTTTTGCGGCTTGGAACAGTGAAATGAACAGTACCCGGCCCACTGGGCTCGGGTACTGTTCATCGGCCCAAAAAAAAAAAAAAAACTTTATAATTCTGCTCCCCTTCTTTGGCCAAAAATAAGAAAAAAAAAATTACGGGACGTACTCTCATTTTTAACTATTTACGACTTTCTATCGGCCTGGGCCAAAAAAAAAAAAAACGCGCGATTGCCATTTAATATAAGAACAAAAGAAATTTTTTTTTTTAAATACGCAATACAAAAAAAAATACTCGACACAAAATAAAAAAAAGAAAATTACAAAAGTACTGACTTATATAAAAAAAACCACTATTAAACATAAGACCAAAAAAATAAACCCGCACAAAATAATATTAAAAAAAAAATTGTTCGGCACAAAAGTAATACGACGTCGTTTTTTACGTCGTGCTACAGTAATATGAACAGTGTTCGGCTCAATGGGCACCCAGTTTGGGCCGGCCCACTTTTTTTTTTAATCGTCGTGCTACAGTAATATGAACAGTGCTCGGCCCAATGGGCTCACAGTTTGAGCCGTCCCACTTTTTTTTATTTTTAAATACCCAATACAAAAAAAAATACTCGACACAAAATAAAAAAAATAAAATTACAAAAGTACGGACTTATTCATATCAAAAAATACCCGCGTCATGAGGCCCAACACATAAGCTCATATAAAAAAAATAACCCGCACAAAATAATATTATAAAAAAATATGTTCGGCACAAAAGTGATACGACGTCGTTTTTTACATACGTCGTGCTACAATAATATGAACAGTGTTCGGCCCAATGGGCTCCCAGTTTGGGCTGGCCCATTTTTTTTTTTAAATACGCAATACAAAAAAAAAATACTCGACACAAATAAAAAAAAGAAAATTACAAAAGTACTGACTTATATAAAAAAAACCACTATTAAACATAAGCCCGAAAAAAGAAACCCGCATAAAATAAAAAAAATAGGAAAAAACAATTAAACCCGCAACTATGCGCGAAAAATTAGCGTCCCGCAGCAACGCGCGGGTAAACATGCTTGTTATTAGATAAATACAAATGCATCAATGCATGAACGGTTTATGTAATCCTAAGTAAATTAGGAAAAAAAATGGGCTAGGCCCATATATAATCCGAATACAATATAAACACGTTAATAATTTATAGGCCCAAACTTATAACCCACCATGCTAAATATTATTGGGCTGAGTTTAAAAACTTAAATTCATAACCACACAAGAGACAAGAAAATTGTGCGAGTTTAATTTCATTCCTTTACTTTGATATGATAGTTTCACCTTTTCCAAAAAAGAACAAAGCATGTATAGTAAGCAACGCCATTTCTTGTATGAAATCAGCAACAATAACAACTCATTTAATTTCATTCCTTTTCTTAGCCGGCCAAACGTATAACTAATAAACACCTGTACATTTAAAAGTATTTATAACTAATTCTCTGTTTACTTTTCACAAATATATACTTTACTCTCTGTTTTGGTCATCTTATCAACATGAATGATTTGCTCAGTGTAAGTTTTTCTTCTTAATTACTACTTGTAATCTTACTTATTTGATTATGAGTTTAGATTACTTGTTCTTGTTTTTTTTATAGTTATTGTTTGTGAATTGTGTTTGAATTATCTGTTATTTGTATGATTTTAAGGTTTTGTTATTTTTGTTAATATTAGCTAGTTGTATATTTAGAGTCTAGAAAAATTCCCATAATTTATCTTAGGATATATACTTTTTAGTGGAATTAATTTTGCAATTTCGACATGATTAAGCGTTTAGTATGAGGTTCCGCGGGTTTTACTTTAGTTTGTGTGGGTCATGGTTAGTTTTTACCCGATTCCGTACTTTATACCGGGTGATTGCCCAAAAGTAAGTTCTACGTGTGTTGGGTTCGGATAACGGGTTTTGGTTTGATTGTTTAGAGTTTATGATTTGTGATAACTATGATCGTTGTAGGTATAAGGTATTGTTTTGCGTCGTTGTAGCTTGTAGGGTCGTTATAGTTTTTAGGATCGTTTGGTCGAAATTGTCATTTTAGGGTCATTGTATCTTTCACTATATTGCTAGCTTAATTTTTATGTAAATTAATTACCTTAAAGAAGACAAGATTAAGGAAGATTAGAAGTCAATATGTTTATATTATCTTTTTCAAATAAGATTATTTAATTGGTTGATCAATATGAACTAGATGTTTGGAGCTTTTGTTTTTGCAGCAATGATATTATCATAACGAATGCAAGGCAGTTATTACTTAAAGTACGTTGCTAAGATTGATAAAATAATATATGCTGCTATGATTGTTCTTTTCTTTGTATGATATAAACACGAACCACTAAAACGAAAACGTTAAATGGACAAATTTTGCAACTATGTTGCCTTGAAGTATGATTTATTTCTTGTGAGCATGTATCCTAATTGCTCTTAGCTATGCATATGATTTCTGTGGATTCTTGAAGCGTTTATATGAATACATATGGATATTAATAGTAATTTTCAAAAAAATTCACATTTCATGTGTCAGGAATCGTTTGCGAGCGATGCTCGAGAGCATCCTCCTAGAGATATGGATATTCAAATGAGTACTCGACTTCCAAGGAGTAATTCTGACATGGGAATGGAAGCTTTTAACAAACAGGTATAATTTCGTTATACCCATTAATATCCGTAGTTTGTATTAAAAAAAAAAAGTCAAAATGTTTCCGTTTTTCTTTTTGTCTTCAAAGTATGTTTTTGGTTCCTACAGTTTTGGTTTGTTTCCGTAATAATTTATCTTTTGTTTATAATTTATCTTTCGTTTATCTGATGTAGATACAAGAGATCGAGAAACAAGTGGATAAGCTTTCGGTGTTATTGAAAAAACTTAAGGTATGATAACAATTTTCATAAGACAGAGGAAATAAACTTTATATATTCAGTTTATAAACGTGTGTCCACCACTGGTATCTCAGGATTCTAACGAGGAATCAAAATCCGTTACAAAAGCGTCTGCTATGAAAGGTTGGTCCTTGATTATTACGAACGATTCAAAAGACCTTAGCCATTTGATCACGAATAGTTCTTGCTCTCAGCTATTAGGAAGCGAATGGAGAAAGATGTTGATGAAGTGGGAAAGATTGCACGTAATGTAAAATCAAGAATAGAAGCAATCAATAAAGAGGTATTTCTCTTCTCTGGTAATGATATGAGCATATTAGGCAACGGGTCAGGACGGGTTAGGTTAATCTAAAAACATTTTTCTTGTCGTTTTTCATAAATAGTTAACACATTAACTTTATAACAATATCAAAAATAAAAATTAAGTGAATAACTTTATAGAACAACTTCGGACCCATTCCCTTTATTTGCTAATTTTTTTTAAATGACCCATATGATCGGTTGAGATAAACATGACATGGATCAACCCATTGTATGAGTTGGTTTGAAACTGTCACTTCCAAACTTGTTTTGCTAATCATTTTTATACAGCCATTTCCAAGTGACTAACCATTTCTTTTATGTAATTAAACAATGCCCACAGAACTTAGCTAATCGGCAAAAACCGGGTTGTGGTCCAGGCACCGGCGTCGACCGATCTCGTACAAATATGACAAAGTAAGTTTCAATTATCTATTCTTATGATAATTTGGGATATCATAAACATTTTATCATTTATGAGTTAACTCAATGAGCTAAGCATCAGTTCATTGTATAGCTGTTAAACTTGAACCCCCGACACATACAAAAAAAGGCTCGTATTTGGGACTTTTATAATGACAGATTTTATTTCCAAATTTTCAGTTCTTTGGCCAAGAAGTTCCGGGACATAATGACTGAATTTCAGGTATTATAAATCTCTTTATGTTATTCCGGTTTCTCTTTTATAAGAGCATGTGTATAATTCAATATTTTCAGACATTGAGGCAAAAGATCGATGATGAATACCGTGAGGTCGTGGAAAGAAGAGTCATTACAGGTTCGGTTTTACATAAGAGTCAAACATTTGACTTTAAGTCTTAAATGAGTTATTATGCTGAATCTTCTGAGTTCAAGCTTAGTCGTCTATATTATTTGACTATACTGTCTTGTGAAATTTGATGTTTAAATACGAAATTTGAGCAGTTACGGGAACCAGACCAGATGAAGAGGTGAGTCTAAATTCTGACCCGAATACATGTATTTATGCACCATGTGTTTTAATGATGTTAGCCTCATGGATTGATTATTGCGCTACAGACGATCAACAACCTCATAGAAACCGGAAATAGCGAGCAAATTTTCCAAAATGCAATGAAAGAAATGGGACGAGGACAGGTAAACCCGTTTTTCTAGTATTCCTTAAGGTTCCACTTCTAGCAAATTTGATATTTCTTTATGCATTTGTATCTTCATTTCACATATTTATTAAGCTCCTTTTCTCACTGCAGGTACTGAATACACTGGAAGAAATCCAAGAAAGACATGACGCCGTGAGGGAAATCGAAAAAAAGCTTCTTGACCTTCATCAGGTGATATATTTAGTTAAAGCCATAGTCGACATATGATGTCTGACGTGTTGGCCACATGGACATCCTATTTCTGCTGCATAATAAACTCGTTGATTGTTGATGTTTGCCAGATATACCTTGATATGGCAGTCCTTATCGACGCTCAAGGTGAACTATTGGATAACATCGAAAGCCAGGTATGGTTTCTGGCTATGAAAATCATTTTTTGAATAGCAAGTTGTACATTGCTTCGAATTTGTCGATTTGAACAGTGTTTGGGATTGCATAGTAAACTTTTTTATCAGCTTATGTGCTTTTTGAAACTCATACACACTTTAAAGTGTAACCGCTTATCTTATTTTAGACTGATAATTGTTTGATTTTAACTGCTTAGTAAGTACATAAGCAGTTTCAGAAAGCAATCCCAAACAAATCTCGTAAACTCCAAAATAATATAAAGATTGCATGTCAATTTTAGGACCATACTTGTATAGTTATATGCATCAAGGGAGGTGATTTGTAAAAAATACTAATTGGTCCGGGACTAGACAATGTTGTCGACACAACAAATCTAGTGCTGTGAGGATAGCATTTGTAGTTTGAGCCCTCCAAAAGGTGTTTTAAACTATTTTTGGGAATAAACATTCATATCCAAAAAACAAAATCTTTACAATGACCTATAACACTGAATCCAAAGTCATACCTTTTCTCAGACTCGTGAGTACGTTTAAGACTTTAAGCTTTAGAAAAGGGCTTAAACGTAGGTTCTTGGTGCATTTATGTTGATTCAGGTAACAAATACGGTTGATCACGTCCAATCAGGGACAAGTGCACTACAAACTGCAAAGAGACTACAGAAGAATAGTCGAAAATGCATGTGTATAGCTATTATTTTGCTGTTAATTATAATAGCCATAGTTGTGCTCGCTGTTCTTAAACCGTGGAACAGTAGCAAGGGAGCTTGACACTTTTATCACGTTTTGGTTATTGAGTCGAGTCGAGTCAGTATGGGTGTTTTTTGCTTTTTTTACGGGGGTGGTTTTTATGTATATTATTGTGTTAAAAAGTTTGCTGGAACTGGCTATAGTTTTTTGAATAGGCGGCATTTCATACTTTTGCTTTTATTTTATCAAAGGTGTTAAAGCGAGCAATATAAGTAGGTTAAAACGGCTTTGCCGGTTGACTCATGGTGGTTTTTGTGTGTTCTATAAATAATTGATGTACTTTATTGAAGAACCTGCATCGATGTAACCAATTAAAAAGTTTATATGTCATCTCTTATAATGTTATTAATTAACTTTTTATCTATTATAAACCTATACTGTAATATTTATAGATAAAACTTTTAAAGTTTATAACAACATCCATTATGTTAAACTTTTATAAATATTTATAGTTTTATTGTAGCATTAATTTAAAAACTTTTTTATTTATATATAAACCTATTTTCACTATGTACAAACCTCATAAAACTTTATAAACATCGTACATAATCCAAATGCACTAAAGTATGAAGAGGTTTAATATTTTAGATATGTTCATTCTAGACCTATTTATATATAAACTTAAGAAAGCCCGGGCTTTGGCCGGGCTAATTTTGGTCCGGACGAGTTGAGTCAAAATACACCTACTACTTTGGTTAAGGCCGGCTTAGCCCGACTCAGGCTTTTATGAACCAAGACTTTTTTAAACTCGGACTTTTTTTAATGCTCCATCCGTCTTAATTTACTTGTTCGGTTTTAACTTTTTGAGCTTTTCTTTTTCAAGTTTGACCTTAACTATTTTTTTTTTTGTTATATACTCCATCCGTCCCAAAATTATTGTCTCCCGACAAAAAACATACAGTTTAAGAAAAGTGCATTTATTACTGCTTTCTCTTTCTTACTTTTTGACAGAATGACAGTTTCACCCTTAGCTAATTAATTAAAGTCTTCTTTAAAGTTTGTAATATTAATTACAAATAAGGGTAATATAGTAAACTTGATCACAATTCCCTATCTATTTTTAGTAGTGGACAATTAAATTGGGACATCTCAAAAAGGAAACGTGGACAATAAAAATGGGACGGAGAGAGTAATATTTTATGCAAAGTATATGAGTAGATTGAGTTTTAAATATATTTTCATTTGTATAATTTTCATTAAGTTTATATAATACAAACAAAAATATATTCGCTCTTCCTTCAGTATCACGTTGTTCACTTATCTCCTTGCTGCAGTTTCTTTGTGTTTTGATTTCTATCCACCTCCAATAAATGTATTTCAACCCTGCCTGCTCATACTCTGTTCTACAGAATTCCATCTTAGTACACCCCTGGTATGATCCTATATGGAACCTTGTTGCAGCAAGTATTTTAATATTTCCTAAACCTGCACGCAAACAAACCAGATAGAAAAAATAAAAATACTCGTGTAAACTACTTTTTGGAGTAAGACCAACAAATATTTTCATCCCTTGGCTTACATTGTCAAAAAGAGTGGCAACTGTCCAGAAAAATATTGCCAAGATCTGAGGTACATAATAAAAATGGCATGCAAGTCCCCGACTGCAACAACATCATTGTAGTCGTTAGAGAACGCGAACAAAAACCTGATAAAAATGATGAATATGGAGATTAAAAGATTATAAATTATCTACTCACCACCATGAGGTCAACATAATGCTGTTCTTCGACCCCTCCCTAGTTAAAGTAGAATCTCATAGCATGATTCATTCGTTAGCATTTTAGCCAGCCAAAACTAAAGTGATTGCCACAATATATTTTAACTTAGAGCCTGTGATATTAGCTTTGAAGCTTGTAGATTCTAAGTCTGGTCATAAAGAAATTGCTTTTGTCAACTTTAATACATATAATCTGGGTCCATTAAGGTCTGCATCAAAATGACATCCACCAAGATATAACAAATAACTAAACAATTACAACATAATGCTGTTCGTCGACCCCTCCCCAGTTAAAGTAGAATCTCTAACCCCTTTGTCGAAACCACAAAATATACTGCTAGCTACTGTAAAATTGTCCTATGCAAATTGCAAAAAAAAAAGAGTCTTGTTTGATCAACCACCTTGAAGCTTTGGCTTCCCTATGGGAATACTTCATCTTTAAATACTTAAACACGGTGTCCAAGTGGTTAGTCATAATGTGGATATTGTAAAATAAAGAAATGTTAAATGGATTATCTAGAATGCAAAAGTATTAAAACAGATTACACAGGTTAACTCATAGTGTTGACCCAACTCTCAACAATAGTCAATCATAGTGCTCCTATGTTTGTATTGTCGTTGGGTATGTTTGGCGAAATGGGTTGGTAGCTAGAGCTGGGGCTTGTGTCGGTGCTAGACAGGGTTGGGGCTTCGAGGCTTATATTATAACCGAAATTAAAATTTTGTATTTATTTTAAACTTTTTAGGACAAAATGGGCTGGGGGGCTGAGGCTTATTAATTGTAAAATGATTAAAATTGTAAAATTACTAAAAAGGACATAATTAAATAAAATTTTGATATATGTTAGATATTTTTAGGGGTATATAAGTAATTTTTGGTTCATAAGCCTCGGGCTAAAGTTTTTAGCCCCTTTTATGGGGCTGGGGCTTATAGAGGCTTATGACTTCATAAGCTTGCGTGACAAATGGGGCTTATTTTATAAGCTCAAGCCCCAATAAGCCCCTGTAAGCCTGTATCCAAACACACCCGTTATGTTCATATAAACGTTATGCTCCTATTTTTTTAAATATCTTTAAACCTTATTGTTATATGTGTTTACATTATTAGGGTATGTTTGGTTCGTAGAATGTTTTTTCATGGAATTGGAATCTATCAAGGATTGAGAATCTTAAAGAATTGGAATGTCAAAATTTAAAATATGTCATGTGTTTGGTTAGGAGAAAGAAATGAAATTCCATGCCATATTTCTATTAGATTTACAAATAATAATTTATTCTCAACCCAAACCAAGCCTGTTTAATAAATGGGTTAGATATGTCAACCCAAACCTAACCCAAACATATTTAGATTCAACCCGAACCTGTTAATTTTCGTGTCGGTTTCAGGTCGGGTCAGAAATTGCCACCCCTGTTGAAAACTATTACGCCACCCTTGCTACAGTAGTTTTTTGTTGGGCTCTCATTCTGGGACAGTTTATTAGGCTCCCACTTTGGGCCGGCCCAATTGGTTTTTTTTTAGAAAAAAAAATTATTGGCAAAAAATAGACGAATTTTTTTTTTACAAAAGTACTGATTTATTCAGATAAAAAAATACCCGCGGAAACATCTTCGATACCTAATAACTTTAAATGATCGACAGAGTCACAAACGTACAACTCTAGATTGCATTAAAAGGTGTCGTTTTAGGCCACTAAAGACCATAAGCCCAAATATATAACACATATTTACCCAAATCCCATAAAATTATATTAAAAAAAACCATATAGCAAAAAAAAAACAAACCCTTAAACATGAGGCCTAACACATAAGCCTATATAAAAAAACAAACTTTATTAAACATGAGACAGAAAAAATAAATTAGCACAAAAAAAATACAAAAAATAAAAATAAAATTTTAACGCCTTGCAACAACGCGCGGGGACATAAACTCATATAAGGGAAAAAACAAATTATTAAACATGATACCCAAAAAAATAAATCCGCACTATTAAACATGAGACCGAAAAAATAAACCTGACAAAAAAAAAATGTCCTGCGGTAACGCGCGATTGTCATAAAAAACCTTTAAACATGAGGCCTAACACATAAGCTCATATAAGAAAAAAAACAAACTATTAAACATGAGACCGAAAAAATAAACCCGCACAAAAAAAAATGCACCGCAACAACGCGCGAAAAATTAACGCCCCGCAACAACGCGCGGATAATCCTGCTTGTTATATATTCAAAATCGGCAGGAAACGACAGCGTATTTACAATGGGCTAATTCCTTTTTTCGGTGACCCAACATAGACAGCCCAATCTGGCCAATGTATTATTGCTATATTTCCGAATGCCAACTTATTGCCATGTGACCAGGCCCAAAAACAATAATAATTTACTTAATAATTTTAAGTTTCAAAACAGCCTCTGAAGTTTATATTATTTACGACTTTTTTTTATATAACCGCCTTTATTTATTAAATATGTAACAATTTTTTAAATAAAAAATATACTGATAAAAAGGTCTCTGAGTAACTACACAAAACGAGCCTAATATTAATATGCTTTAGGCGTGCATATGATCTTATAACAAATGTTAAAAGTTAATATATCTTTTAAAAATATTTGTGGAATATTTTTAAAAGAAAAAAAAACTTTCGGAACGCACCCTTAACCTAACTAATAATTTTAAAAAAAATAACCATAAAAGTTATTTCGTCAGCGAAAACCGTAAAAAATAGTCGGTCACACATCTAAAAAAGGTAGAATCATCGGCAACAAACTAGCCCCGCCGCAACGCGCGGGTACGTTCCCTCTCGTTTATATATAAATGTAAGAAAGGTCGGGCTTTGGTCGAGCTAATTTTGGTCCGGACCAGTTGAGTCAAAATACACCTACTACTTTGGTTAAGGCCGGCTTAGCCCGACTCAGGCTTTTATGAACCCAAACTTTTTTAAACCCGGACTTTTTTGAATACTCCCTCCGTTTTAATTTACTTGTTCAGTTTTGATTTTTTGAGTTTTTCTTTTTCAAGTTTGACCTTAACTGTTGTGTGTGTGTTATATAATACTTTATGCAAAATATATGAATGAATTGAGTTTTAAATATATTTTCATTTGTATAATTTTCATTAAGTTTATATAATACAAACAAAAATATATTCGAAGTTAAAGTTAAAAAAGAAAGACCCTAAAAGTCAACACTGAACAAGTAAATTGAGAGCGAGGGAGTATTAAAGTCCGGATTTTTTTCGACCCGACCCATCCCGAGCTTTGTGCACCTCTATCTGGGGTATCATTGGGACACAAACCTTTTTGTTCGAAATATAATTTGTTACATATGGTTGGAAAGTTGTGTATCTCTCGTTACAGTAAAAAATGATGAACTTTTAAAATATTTATAAAGAGCTATGTTTATTTTACTATAGGTTTTAAATGTTTGACCTTGAAAAGTAGTGTTAAATCACATATGATTTATCATGCGAATTTCAACAACGAAAAAAACGTGAAAAATCAACAAAACGAAAACATGTTTGTGAAAAATATACCAAAATGTCAGTTTATTGATATATAATTAAATGTTCATCACGATGTTATAATATTTTTTGCTTAACTATTAATAAGAGAGGGTGAATGAGATCAAAGAAATGGATAGCTAGAACTAATTTTTTTGGAAACGGAAAACATGTGGTACGTGGTTATTTTTGGTTGTCTAGTGGAAAAGTATCTTAGAATTTTTTATCTCAATTCCAAATAATCTACACGTTTAGCCATTTTTATTTGTGTGTTGTTTGAAACGTGTTTGTATCTATATGACAACCTCGATTGATTAACTGATACTTTCTAAGCCTACCAAAATGATATAGAAAAGGATACTACTACGGTACGATTGACGTGTAAATTGTAAGTGATCGAAAATGTAAACTTGGGTTATATGTTAGCTCAAACGTAACAAATAGTATTTATTTTGGGAAAACGAAAATGAGTTTGATCGCTTTCAGGGATAGAAAATCGCCTAAGTAATTGATAAATGCAAACTCTTATTAGCATTAGCAAACATAATTTTAAATACTACTAAGCATGGTGCGTTGTAAATTGATGACAATAAAGGTTGACATGTACACTTTTATTGAATGTAGACAAAGATAAAAGAACGTGGTATGTCATAATATATGTTTAAAGTATCATGTGCAAAGCGTCACATCAGCGCCTTCTCAGTTAACATTATATAGCTTTCTCAGCCAACCTTCGTAGAATCATGAGAAATTATTTTGGGTTGCCAAATGCCTTTGGCTGGGCTTTAAAGTTCAAACCCAAACTATATGCATGCTAACACGCACCAAAAATATGTGTGTTATATTGTCATAGTGTCATGTTATGAAAGTATGCTAGTATAAACATTGTCGGTAAAATTGTTTATTCTAACATTCTTCAATGAGTTATGATCAGCATTTGGGTTTCCAGATACTTATATGTGTGTTAAAAATGTAACAAAAACTATATGCATTGATCTTATAGTATATGAAAGTATAAACATTGTTGTTAAACTTGTCTAATCTAGAATGCTTTAGTGTTTTTGCAGTTCGACAAATATATTGAATGGAAATTTAACAGTGTTTTTTGACCCTTTGCTTTTCTGTTTCTTCTAGGTCGCAAATGCAGTGGATCACGTAAACATGGGCACGGACGCGCTTACCACAGCTAAGAGCTTACAAAAGAGATCAAGAAAATGTATGATGATCGCCATAATCATGCTTCTTGTCATAGCCATGATCGTCATTCTCTCGATCCTAAAACCATGGAAGAAGAACTAAAATATCAACAATCGGTATAAATACCTAAATGAAGATAATAACCATTTTTTTCTTATACGCGAAATAACTGATTCATTTTTCAAGTATTTAAATAAGCACTAGTAAATCAATTTCTTATTTTTCGTTATTTGTATTTTGAAACAGACGGGAATTTTGAATTTTTGAGATACCATTCATCGGATAGTACTGCTTGCTTACACAGTTACGCCACTGCATTTGATCACATTCCTTGATCGTTCCCACATTATATTATTTGTCATTACTCATTATATTCGTATGAACTAGGCTCGTGCATAAAAGAATCCAAGTTTGCACGTCCCAGAAGACCTCTAAATTGTTTGCTTGTTAACCGAGACAATTTGGACTGGATCATCACAAACACATCGATGTTTATCCGCAATTCAAGTCGTCCAGAATCTAGTAACGTACTCGATCAATCTTGTAAATCAAAATTAGTTTGAACCTATCATATATTTTGTCCCACAATCTTTAAGTTTATCACCACGTACCGATGTGTCTCTTATACACACATGAAAGTTTTAATCTTAATCTTCTTGGGTTTCACTTTACAATTATATTACTTTCTTGAGTCACACAATAAAATGCTGGTTTTTAATTTCTAAGAAAATAATTTGAAACCAAATTAGCCTTCTAGCATAGAATTAGTAAGGACTCCGTATATAAAATATCCAAACAAATAGACGACTCAGGTTTAATCTTTGCAAGAAGAACATCTTGCGCGACTAGTCGTAGAAATGTTTAAAAACAGTCACGCTAATTATACTAGTTTAAAGGCCCGACTTTCCGAGTAGCCTGAACAATGATCCGTCTCGTTTCGCATAACAAGAAAAAAAACGCAATTGCTAAGAAGACCAGGATTAAGGAAAGAACTACAATCTATTTGTTGTTTTATTTCTATTC
This sequence comes from Tanacetum coccineum, assembly GCA_026074375.1. Classification (NCBI taxonomy): domain Eukaryota; kingdom Viridiplantae; phylum Streptophyta; class Magnoliopsida; order Asterales; family Asteraceae; genus Tanacetum; species Tanacetum coccineum. The sequence goes on from BQNB010018598.1 coordinate 33,958, forward strand.
AAATTTTGTAAAAAAAATAGTCTACACATACACTTATCATGTAAATATGCATATTATTAGTTCAACTCTATGTTATATTGTGTGAACAACTTTTTTTATAAACTTTTTATGTATATAGAATTTCTCTTGAAAGATATGATCATATGGTGGGGTCTAAGAAGTATTGGACCACCGTTTGGCGGCTATATATATTCATTTTTATATGCATGAAATAAGTGATCTATATCGACCGAACCGACAGCCTATCGGTTTGTTGTAACCGGTTCCATCTTTCGAGAAATGGACCTAATTTTTAGATATGTATAAGAAAACTAAAAATGTCAAAATATAGCAACTTTCATAGATTATAAAAAGTGCTAAAAGCATATTATTTATGAAAAAATATATCTTGAAAATATTATTATATATGCATGCATGGAAGACATGGACTGGTTAATTACATGGTGGTTTTCATGCATGAGTTATGTACTTGATATTATATATCTTGAAAAAAAGCAAAACCAACCACAACAAAACTCTAAAGTGAAGTAAAAATAATAGATCAACTTAATATTATAACACTTTCATTTCATATATGGATCTTAGTACAAAGAAAACAGAATTACAATACATATGTTTTAAACACATGAATACTAATATCAAGCTTAAAAATAATAATATAATACTCCATAATATTTTTATGGACATAATTGACCACATTATTTTTACTTTTAAACAAAAATAATAACAGAAGTAGTAATAGCATCATGGTCACACGTTCGAATACTCCAATAGTCGATGATCTACATTCTCGACTTCGCGATCACAACGCTGCTCCCCTCGCCCATGTCCGCCGCCCCAGACCTCGTCCACGTCTCCTTGAATTGTTCCTCAGTCACTCCTGCATTTACAATAGACATTAGTAACACAAAAAGTAATTACTAGGTCGCTTGTAGCGACACATTTTGTGTCACAAAAAGCGTAGTGGTGGATTTAATGTGATTCACCAACTCGTTTTCTGTCGCTAAAGGGTGAAAAGTGGATTTACCTTTGCCCATAGCAGCTGTTGAAGTGATACCACCTTGAACAGTCCTAAGCACCCTGTCATAATAATTAGCACCAGACCATTTTTGATGAGCCAATGTGTCCACACCATGTTTCCTTTCCTCCCTCTGAATCCTCTCAACATAAGCCAACATCCCTCTTGTCGCGTAATCTTTTGCAAATGTATCAACCACCAAGGCGTCAGCATGGAAACCCGCGAGTGTTATGAACTGCCAAACATAGCCCAGCTTTGCTATTGTTGGGATAAAGTTCATCATTTGGTTGTCAGTCATTCCCGAAGCGTCCCAGTTGAAAGAAGGCGAAAGATTGTATGCTAACATTGTCTCGGGCTGCATTGTCTTGACTCCTTGTGCGAATTTGGTGCACTCAACCATGTCAGGGCTTGCGGTTTCCATCCAGATTACGTCGGCGTGGTTTGCAAAAGCCCAACCACGGACTATAGCGGCTTCGACTGAGCCTTTGAATCGGTAGAACCCCTCACGGGTTCTTGGCAAGTCCCAGTCCCAGAAGAAGTTGGTTAGCCCTAGCCTCGCAACGATCTCTCTCCCATCCTCATTCGACAAACACTTCTCGTAGCTAGAACAGTTCATCCATTCATTTAGCTTCCTTCTTTTCTCGATGTCAGTAGCGTTCATGGCTCCAATTGCGTCAACAACGGCATCAGAAAACGTCTTTAAATGAGCCATCGAAAGCCAGTTGTCTTCCAGAGCTTGAAGCTCAGGCCCACTTTTCCCAGCAGCCATTGCCTCGGATAAAAGTGTGGCCAACCCTTTGCCTCTAAGTTTCGGGTTAGTCACACCAAGAATAAACTGATGGTCTCTCGTATCGATGTTGGACTGGATCAGGGTGGCACCAACAGCATCGGTACGAGCGACCAACACCGTTTCCGTCCCCATTACGTCAAATTGTAGCCGGGCAGCTACAAGTCTGTTGATATGCTCGCTTACAGCCACCAAAACCTTTCCAGCCATGTGACCACATTTCTTGGTCACAGAGGACTGGTCCTCTATGTGGACTCCAGCAGCGCCACGCTCCACGAAAAGCTTACAAAGCTTTACGGTAGCAGTGGCACCACCAAAGCCGGTGTCACCATCGGCTATGATGGGCTTCAAGTAGTCGATATAAGGAGTCCGGGCCCTCTCCTCTTGACTCATGCTCATTCGGGCCTCCCTTTGTTTACGGTCATGGTACTGTTGAGCAAAGTACAAATGCTCAACTTTGTTAGGGACCGTATCGTAAGGGTAGTCAGCAAGATCAGGGCCCGGCTCATTGGTTGACGTATGGGTGGACGAACACTGCCACCCAGACACGTAAATAGTGTCCAAGTGCTTAGCCATCATGGTGACCTGGACTGGGTCTAGGGCACCAAAAGTACGCGAAGATGTGCCATTGGCTTGATGGTTCTTGAGGGTCCTCCAGAGCTTCTTGGCTAACTCATTCGATCCATACGATTGTTGGAGGTTGCCACGAAGAGACACTACGTCACGGGCCGAGTACGGGCGACGTGTGTGTCTGAACCGCTCAGTGTTCCACCATGCTTGCACCTCTGCCACCTCTGCTTGAAATTTTCCTTCCTCTTCCAAAATCTGTTCATTCGATTGAAGATTTTGTTAGTTAGTAGGGAAATACCATATATGATAAGGTCCTTGAAAGAATTAATTTTATCCACCATCAATAGAATTATGTGCTAAAAGTATATGTAGCTAAATGTTATTATTATCTAGCATGCATTTCATAAGAGAAACCAAGCCTTAGAGAAAAAAGATGGAAAAAATACATCTAGGTTTGTAACTGAACATACTTATTTGATAGTAGTTAATAGTCATGTATATGCGAGTACCCGTCCTTGTTTGATGCGTCCATAGATAGATCAAGGACGAGTCTCGAATGTTGAAATATCAACATTTCATATAAAATATATATGTACATATAAACATGCATATATATCATCTACAAAGAGGGAGAGGAAAAAAGGAAATACCATTGAAGGAACTGAGAAAGATGCAGCCATGGTTAGAACTGTGATATGTATCTTTTTAATATATGAATGCTATACAACTTACAAGAAGCTCTATGAAATGGTTGTCTAACCAAGTCTTCCAATTTATAGCAGTTTTAGGAATGGGGATAGGTGTTGGAATGGGGTACGTCATGGCAATATTGGATAAGAGTGGAAATAATATTTAATAATGAAATTTTGAATAAAAAGGAAACTACGAAAAATAATATTGAACCCATCAATTTCCATCTCATTTACCTTTCTCACTTCTATACCATGAAAATATTGTTAGCCCGTAATATACTTTACATTTGTAATGGGCTCAAGCCCACATCTAGAATTATCTAAACCATTGTATATATTGTTTTGGCATTGAATAACAGTCGACACACAAGTTTACCTAGACTTACATGGTATCACGCCTAAACACAAAAAAACCTTAACCGATCCTAAACAGCTTCCGCTTCACAAACCAGTCGCTGCTTTTGTGCACAGATCACAAACGTTCTTCTTTAAAAACGTGCAAGGTCACGAAGTTCATTGTCGTGCTAAGGACACGCAGATTAGTAATCGTGCAAGGTCACGGTTCCTTTGTTCTTGATTTGTTGTGCAAGGTCACAACGTTTGTTTACTGTTGCTTCTTGGTCTGCTACGTTTTGTTTATTGTTACTACATATTCCCGTACAAACCCTAACAGGTTCTTCTACTACAACACAAAACCCTTTACAAACACCACTAAAACTTATTAAATGTTCCCCACATATACTTATACATCCCCCATTATTTTTCATTGGTTATTTTTCGTTGTGACAATAATATGGATGAGTTACTTGTTAAACTGTTGAAAAAGTTGGAGTTAAGTAATACCTTCATCAATTCGAGTGATGCTAGGCACAATAAGACTAATTTTGTATCCCCCATTCATACTGTTGCTACACCGCAGATGACACCTATGGCCTTTCATGCCTCTGCCCAAACGGCCTAATGTACTATGTTCCCTCAGTCTAACCGCCGGCCCAACAACCCACAACAGCCCAACAGACTATGTCGGCCCAACTGCCTACTCCGGCCCATCAGTTCGGTTATCGGATTATGGGCCCAGCTCAACAAGTCCAGTCCGGTTTAACGGGATTCACGATTACTTCGGGTCAAGCAACAATTTTGCCTCATGCTTTTACTGTCGGGATGCTTCATGATCCCGCATCTGGCGCTTGGAATATGGATACAGGTGCGAGCTCTCATCTTAATAATTCAGTTAATAGTCTTCGTGAAATTTTTAATACGTGTATGTATCCGTCTATCTCGGTTAGTGACGGTCATTCTATACACGTCACTAATACAGGCCATAGTATCTTGCCAACTCCTCTTAAATCTCTTCATCTAAATAATGTTCTTATCACCCCTCATATTGTCAAAAATTTAATATCTGATCGCCAATTTTTTCGTGACAATAATTGCATTATCGAATTCGATGCGTTTGATTTTTCCGTTAAGGATTTCATGACACGTCGGGTGCTTCTCCGATGTGATAGCACGGGGATATTTACCCAATCACAGCTCCATCTCCTATCCCTCATGCTTTCCTTGTTAGTCAACATATGTGGCATCAACGTCTTGGACACCCAGGGGGTGATGTGCTGCGTCGTCTTGTTTCTTCTAACTTTATTTTGTGTAATAAAGAGAAGCCTCCCGTTTTTTTGTCATGTTTGTCAGCTTGGCAAACACGTGATTAGTTCTTGTTTGACATTATTCACTCGGATGTGTAGACTTCACCCATTCTGAGTCTTTCAGGTTTTAAATATTATGTCTTGTTTTTTGATCATTATTCTCAGTTTGTTTTGGTTTATCCTTTGGTTAATAAATATGATGTTATGTCCAAATTTGTGTTATTTCGTAATTATGTTCGCACTCAATTTAATGTGAAATCAAGTCATTTCAATGTGATCATGGTGGTGAATTCGACAACCGTCGCCTACATACTCTTTTTGCTATCTTCAAACCTCTCAACAGAATGGGAAGTCTGAACGAATGGTTCCTACAATTAATAACCTCATTTGCACCCTCCTTTTTCAAGCAAACCTTTCACCAACTTTTTGGGTCGAAGCTCGTAATAAGGCCACACACTTACTAAATATCTTACCTTCAACTGTTATTGCTTCCCCATCTTCAGGCCCAACTTCATTGCCATCCCCCGTGGCCCAACATACACCAGTCCAGCTTCAATTCTCACCTACGGCTGTCCCGCACCAAACCATAACAGTTTCGGATCAACATGCACCCAGTATAGTCCAAAATCCCCTGGTTAGCCCAAACCCTAACTCGGTTCACCCCATGGTTACGCGTTTTCGTGTCAGGACTAATCGTCCCACTAAGCGTCTCAATTTACATGTGTCTTCGGTTTCACCTTTACCAAAATCTTATCGTGATGCGTTTAGTGATCCAAACTGGCAAAATGCTATGCGTGATGAATATCGTGCGCTTATTAAAAACAAAAGTCGGTTCACCGAATACCAATATTTTTTGTCACAAGCATCTAACAGATGGCACGCTTAGTCGCTACAAGGCTCGTCTTGTGGCGAACGGTAGTACACAGCTAGAGGGGGTTGATGTTGATGAGACTTTTAGTCCGGTTGTTAAACCGGGTACTATTCGTTATGTCCTTAGTTTAGCTGCTTCTCGACATTGACCGATTCATCAACTCGATGTCAAGAATGCTTTTTTACATGGTGATCTTTCTGAGACAGTTTATATGCATCAGCCTCCTGGATTTCAAGATTTTGTTCATCCTGATTATGTGTGTTTATTACAGCGGTCTCTCTATGGGCTAAAATAGGCCTCTCGAGCTTGGTTTCAGCGGTTTTCATCTTATATTACTCGGGTTGGCTTTTATCATAGTCGTTGTGACTCCTCCTTATTTATCTACAGGGGACTGATACTACTTACTTGTTATTATATGTTGATGATATTGTTCTCACCGCTTCTTCTGAGATTTTGTTGCAGTAGATTATTAGATCATTACATCAGGAGTTTGCTATGACAGATCTGGGTCCGCTCAATTATTTTTTTGGTATATATCTGTTTCCTGTGATTCTTTAGGGCTGTTTTTATCTTAGAAGAAATATGTTATTGAGATTCTTGACAGGGCGCATATGGTTAATTGTAATCTCAGTAGGACTCCTATTGATACTGAGTCTAAACTAGGAAGTGATGGTGATCCAGTTTCTGACCCGACTCTATATCGGAGTCTTGCAGGTTCTCTACAGTACCTCACTTTTACTCGACCAGATATTTCTTATGCAGTTCAGCAGGTGTGTCTTTATATGCATGATCCTCGGGAGCCTTATTTTTCAGCTCTTAAGCGGATTTTGTGGTATGTTCGCGGTACTTTAGATTATGGGTTGCAGTTATTTTCCTCCTCTACTACAGATTTGGTTGCTTATTCAGATGCAGATTGGGCTGGTTGCCCTACTACTCGACGTTCGACTTCAGGTTACTGTGTATTTCCTAGCAACAACTTACTATCTTGGTCCTCTAAGCGTCATCTGACGCTTTCTCGTTTCAGTGCAGAGGCGGAGTATCGTGGTGTTGCCAATGTTGTTGCTAAGACTTGTTGGTTATGCAATTTACTACGTGAGTTGCATACTCCTCTATCTTCCGCTACGCTTGTCTATTGTGATAATGTTAGTGCTGTTTATTTATCATGCAATCCAGTTCAGCATCAGCGTACGAAACATATTGAGATAGACATCCATTTTGTTTAAGATTTAATTGCTGCTGGTCAGGTCCGTGTTCTTCATGTTCCTTCTAGTTATCAGTTTGCGGATATCTTCACCAAAGTCTTGCATTCGGCTTTATTTGAGGAGTTTCGCACCAGTTTGAGCGTTCGGTGTCCTTCCGCTCCAATTGCGGGGGAGTGTTAGCCCGTAATATAGTTTACATTTGTAATGGGCTCAAGCCCACATCTAGAATTATCTAAACCATTGTATATATTGTTTTGGCATTGAATAACAATCGACGACACAAGTTTACCTAAACCTACAAATAATTAATAAGAAGTAACTGAGACAATTAAAAAATATATCTAATTATAACATTCGACAATTGTTACTAACGGATAAAGTAATACCTACTTATTATTACTTTCTCCTTTTAAAATTATAAGTTCATTATATTGTACATTAATCAACAAAGTGAGGATCATTACACTATACACTAATAACATGTCAATTGATATTATACCTTTTATACTAAAAGGCAGGATCGTTGCCCCAATGCACATTAAATGCACTCTTAAATAACACCGGCCCGATCCGTGTTTTTTTGGTGGTAGTTTATGTCCTGGGTTTTTTCATTGCCACGTATGTGGGTTACGTGTTACTATCAGTAAATAAAAACTAAAAAACACACACACACGTACACACACACCTCTTCATACACCTCTCTCGATCTTTCTTGCTCTCTCTCTCTCTCTAAATCAAATCTCATTGATGAGTTGGTTTTGATCACGGTCTTTTCTCTTTTACTCCAATAACATATGTTCCAGGGTTTGTTTGGTGATGATGGTTTCGGTAGTGGAATTATTATTGGGTGTTTGGTTGCCGATAATTTTGGTCACTATTTTTCGGTCTTATTAAGCTTCAAATAAACAAGGTATATGTTTTACTCTTTGATTTCATGATATTTATGGTTAAGTTTCATTTCATGATCTTTACTGGATTTATGTTTTATTATGTTTCTAAAAAGGGTTGTTTGGCTTTATTTGTGATTAAAATTATTTTTGATCAAATACCACTGAGATTTGAGGCCAACGATCTTGCCTTTTAAATATAAGGTATAATGCTGAGATTGTTGTTGTTACTGCTTAGCATCACGAATTTAGGTTTCTCAAATGCTTATAGCTTTCGGCTTATGTCTACTTCGATGCCAACCCCCCCACCGCTCCTTTCGTTGCCGCTGATCCAAGGCCGTGCACGATAGTAGACGGTGCTTGAAGAGGGATAGGGCCTATTTTTTTTTTTTTCCAATATGCTGTAAAACAGGTCAAACATGTTGATAATTGAGGCCGTAATCTTGGTGGGGCAGCACGAGAATGTGTTTGCAGCCATGGCGGCTCGAAGTCTCTTTTATCCAGGCTTCATGAGAATTGTGCCTTATATTTCATGATAATTGTGGTGATATCGATTCTGATAGGCTATGTATAATCTAAGCCTTGGATATAAGGCACGTTCTCTGTGAAAGGGATGCGATAAGAATCATGTTGATGGCTATTGTGATTGGTTGTCACCAGCTTGAATGACTTGGATAAGGTGACATTGTGTATATGCATTGCGGCAGGGCGACTCTTTTAGACTCGCAGCCATGGTGCATTTTCGACCAGTTTCTATTTCATGAGAATCCGTATCTTGGCAGGGCAGCACGAGCACGTGTTTGCAGCCATGTCGGTCGAAGCCCTTTTTACCCAGTTTGGTTCGATGTTGCGCCACAAGCTTATATAATATTAATGGTTTGAGCTTGCTTATGTTTTTCAGGTTTGGAAACTTTACTTGAGTTTGGTTCCATGGCATCTTTTCTAAGTTGTTATAATCATTAATACTTTATGATTAAAAGGCAGAATCATGCCCCAATCACATTAAATGCACTTTTAAATGCATTAACACCGGCCCGACCCTTTGTTTATTTTTTGGGTTGGTATGTATAACGTCGCGGTTTTTTCATTGCACGTATGTGGGTTAAAGAGCTACGTTTTTAACCATCAGCAAATAAAAACAAAAAAAAACACACATGTACACATACACTTTATTATCGGTAGGATGCTTGGGAAAACAGATAGAGGAGAAAATGAGGATGTCGACCTACATTTGGTTGCGCTTATAAACACAAATATGGGTTGTGATGAGTTTCACGACGAGGATTTAAAACTGAATTATCCCATCCTTAGCGGGGCAAGTTACTACACTTGTCAGCCATGGCGGACGTATCCTTTTTCTTGGTCCCTTGCCCTCTCTTAAGCCTGTAAAACAATTTGGTCGACACTCCTTAAAAAGCATGACGACGTTGGTTTTTTGATGAACAAGTTTTGGGATGAAAGTAAGTTATTTCAAAAACCGTGTGTATAACTTTTATTTTCTCATTAAGTGTATTTTGACTTTTTTACTTTTGTTTTAGTTTTGGATTGGTTAAGTTGTATATGAGATACTTTAAAATTCTTCGTGCTATGACAATACCTTCTTTTTTATTTGTAGGGTTTGATTTTGCAGTGTGTAATTCTTATAGAATACCTAAAAGATAGTGTGGCGTAATTCCGACAAATAAAATTAGGATGAACATATTTCAAATTGCAATATCACTGATAAGTTGCTCAATTTGTGTTTAACTTTTAATTGTTTTGGTTACATTTTAGGAATTTATGCAAATCAAGGGTGATTGTTTTAGCTTATATTTTTGGCTTTGTGGACTTTTAAAGGGCCTATCAGCTCGGTTTTGTGGGATTATGAGCTTAACTGAGTTATAGGCTTCATAAGCTCATAGGCCTTACAAAAATAATAAGCCCATATTCCACTAAGTATCCATATAATAAATAAACCAAGTATGATTGCATCATGAGACTGATGGTATTTAGTTTGCATTCAAGTAATCTAAAAAAAATGAACCTTACTAAAAGATAACTACTGTGATTCTAACCATGTGTACGGTACCCCAACTAAGTATTTGAAATGGAAACCAAATCTAACAGATACATGATTATAATTCTGACTATGATTTACTAATTTAATTGATGGAGGATGAAGATTGATTGGTTGTACTTACATTATACTGTAAACTAGAAAACACTCTACTGCCCGAGTTCTGTTGCACTAAAACGTAGTTTTGAGAAGTTCATGGCAATTCTTTAATAGACATTTACTGACCTTTACACATGTACATCATGGTATTTCCATTGACAGGTTATTTGTATCTCTTTTGTGATTACATTTCAGATTCAATTATGCATCCGAAGACGAGTGCGAAAGGAACATTCTGTACGGTGTCGGCCCTTATAATTTGTATGCTCTTATGATATATTGTTGTATTTTTTTTAATAGTTTTTCAGACATAATAGGCGCGTTGGCAAGCAAGCCATTAGTATTCGATATTTAAAGCCAATCCAATTGGTTTTAAGGTGTGTATTGACGATGAGTCTTATTGAAAAGCTTTGAGCTATAATCTTTTTGTATTTTGTATAAAGCTTGAATATGAGAAACTATTTAGTTTGGTTTTCTTTGTTAGAAGCTTTTATTTATAAGATAGCTCCAAATGTGGTGGTCATCCTGAAAATCCACTCAAATATATGATAATATTAAATATATAACTGGGATGGTAAATCAGCAAACTACATCTTTGATTAAACGATTCATTATGAATGATTATTTTTGTTTAGATTCAACTTGGTGGATGAGGAAATACAACTCATAAACAGATCAAAACGATGCTTCCATAGGTTATATACATCATTTCTTTGTTTTACCTTTACATATGATATGTGAATATCAATAAGAAATTGCTAATATGCCGTTCTTTATGTTTCTTCAGAGTCATCTTTGATCACCTTACGCGTCAGACAGCTTAAATGAAACAAAGTGTGTGCTTGAGTTCGCTGCTAGAATGTTGAAGGGAGCTGCTTCACCTATTTCTACTACCAGCAAGATATGATAAAGGCGAATTTCACCAGGTATATAGGTACATATGTCATAACATAGACCAGACTGCAACTAAAGCTTCGTTTGTGTGGTCACATCCGACAGCGTCTTTATCTATTTCTAAAAAGAGAAATGACCTTTATATCTATTGCTACAAAAACTTAGTTTTGCTCAAATTTTAGTGTTAGTAAGGGGTGTTTGGGTAAAGCTTATTTTTGGTGTATATTAGTTTTTCTTTTTCTATGAAATATCTATGCATATATGTATGGAATGTAAAATCCTTATAGATCAAGGTTTGGAGAATGCTTTGGAAGCTTCAATAGTTAAATGGAACGTAAGGTCGGTTTAAAGATGGAAACCAACTACTGGACGAAATGTATCATAAAGACGATGTTACCTCTACAATTTGGGTATGACTTTTCATATATAAGTCTATTTTTAGGTTATGATTATTACTAGAGCTTCTGTGGAGTCTAAAAATACATTAGTCAATTAAATGGCAAAAGTGTTTTGATTATGTACTTGAATGATGTATGCGAGAATATATTTGATCATATTGATTAATTTAGTCTGATAATGAGATGAAATGTACATTTTCATGACCTTAGTTTTATTATGTTGCTCGAGCTACATATAAATATGCAATAGCTATTAAGATCCCTTAATAAGCTAACCTAAACACCCACTTCATAAAGTGAATTATGTATATTCATATATCTCGGGCCATGACAGCCTTTTGTAGAATCATTCTGGGAATTAATGCTTATTAACTTCCATTGAGTTACTGAAAAAAAGAAGCAATAAGTAGGGAAAGAGAAAGGTCGATGTTGGTTAACGGTCCAAATGGGTGGGTTAATTGGGTTCATATGTAAAGATGTAGGGTAGCGGACCTTAAGCCAAAAGTCACGTTCTATAAGTTTGAACAAACACTCGGGTTATTTGTTTATGCTTATATTTAGCTTTCTAAATATTACCCGACCCGACCCGTTTACTTTTTTTTCTTTTTTTTCTCAATTTTTTTACTAAATGATCTATCAGATATATGTCAGTTTTAATATGGTGCAGGTATTTGCTAGGTTTGATTTCACAGTCTTTCTGGGATATCAGCTCGGTACCAAGAATATTGGATGGAATTACGAAGCTTTGCTTACAGTTTCTGCTGGATGATTCAGACCTATAACGATGTAAAACTGAATGCACTCGAGCGCATTAGTTGAGGGTTCTTCGCTAAGCTCAACAGCGAACTTTTTTTCACCTTATGATGGTTTATTATAAGTGCTAAAGATTCAATAATTCATACCACTTTTTTCTTAATAAGTTACTTCTTTTAGTAGTATCTATGGAAGTGAAAAGCATATGGGTCAAGTATGGATAGTAACAACTACTCTACTGTACAACATCTGAATATGTCATTCCACTTGGACCAAAACCAAAAAACTTTTCAGAAAAAAAGGATTCTTGAATGATAACACTTACAAAAAAAGGGAATGCTCTCTAAAAAGATAACATTATAATTTAGAAAGAATCATACCACATTAAAAAAAAATAACAATTGGATTTTGTCAAAAAACCAAAACACTATAATTTGCTGAAAAAATACAGTAACATATTGGCAACAATCCCTTTTCACCATAGCATATATTACCCATCACAGACATTCTAACCCTATAACATAATGGTTTCTGCAGGAACTCCACCACGTGACGTCATAGAAGAAATTGCTCAAACAATCGTGGCAACCATACCCAACCAGAAGTTCAAAACAGAAGCAGCAACAGAAGACAGTACAAGTGCTGCAACAGTGGCAGAACCAAAACTATAGATTTTATGGTTGCATATACTTAAACTTAAGCCATAAGCACGTTCTATAAGTTTGAACAAACACTCGGGTTATTTGTTTATGCTTATATTTAGCTTTCTAAATATTACCCGACCCGACCCGTTTACTTTTTTTTTCTTTTTTTTTCTCAATTTTTTTTACTAAATGATCTATCAGATATTTACGAAATACCCCATCACACTATTCGTCAATGAAAACCGCCATAATTTTAAAAAACCCGCGCTTGGCGGCGAAGCGCGGGTTACAAACCTCGTTTGAAAATAAAAAGAGGGATACTTGTACGAGGATATATTATTTCTCGCTTATTATATGAGTATTGCTATGTCATTTTACACATCTTCCTACTCATACAAAAATATTACAAGTGTTCTCCACTCATTATCTCTCTTCAAATCTTTTCATCTGAATTGTTAGTTTTTTCTCAAGTCAGGGTAGGAAGCTATGTAAAAACATTAAGCAGGAAGAAATATCATTTCTCTTATTATATTGTTCTGAAACAGTCAATTTTAGTTATATTATATTGTAGCCTCGAATATAGCAGAATATCAATCATGATAACATTTGTTTCAGAACTAGTCTCGGTTTCACTTTCAGTTCTAGTTTAAGTATATAATTTCAAATTCGATCAGTTGCAGTTATGTTTATACTTAGGCAATGCACCATAGGAATTCCCATTACGTACAGTTTCATATGACAATTTATAAATTACAGAGATGCACTTCAATAATTCATTAAAGTTATTAACAATGATATGTTACATTTTCGACAATGCTAGTGAATAGTTCTCGACTCATTCAAACCTTAATCTGAATCATTTTGGCGTCAAATAGTGGATCGTCGGAAACAGAGGCGCTACTAGACGATAATGAGTACAATTACAATCTCTACATGCGTAGTTTCTTGAATATTTTCGCAAACTTTAACAGTCTTTCCGATCATCAACGCCGCATGCCTACATACTTCTCGCCGAATACTTGTGATTTCTTCGTCTTATGAAGAGGATGTATTATCACTGCGGTAGCCACTTTTTGTGAAATGATATTATTTCACTACGATAAGGTATTTTTGTCATGTGTAAAGATGGAAAATACTTGTTCTAGGTAAAGAAAAATTAGTTCACAAATTAATTAATGTCTTTCAACGAGCAACTTAAACATTTCGAACTAAGCCTACAGACTATTTTCTTTCATCCTCAATTAATTCAAACCACTAAACGAGCCTAATTTTACTACCACCACGCTTGGCCCGACACACCCACCCGCCGCAAAGGATCATGTGTGGTTCCATCCCTTCATACGTCGCGTGCCAATAGACCTGGTCCAAGTCATTGACTATGTAGTTGTTTTCTTCTACATGAACAGATTGTCGAGTTGGACTAACTTTTTTCTATCATATTAGATGTATGTTTTTGGTAAAAAAAAAATATGTTTGGCAAAACTAGCTGTAAGCTGTATGCTGTAAACTGCAAAACTGTTAACATGAGCTACAAGCTCTATTTTTTTAATAAAAATGTTTGGTAAATTAGCTAATTACTGTAATTATAAGATGTAAAATGACTCAAAAGAACAAACATATTTGAATAAATTATAGATGTAATTACTGTAATTAGTAATTTACAGTTTTAACATCTCATAATAATTTTAAAAGCTTCATGAATCAATTTTTTCATTTAAGAGTTACTTGTTTAAAATAAAAGATTGAAGTTGATGCATTCGAACAAAGTTACTTATTCTTAAAGAGATTATCTTTATAATAAAAAGCTTACAACTCCAGTAAAAAAAATTCAAAAAAACTTCAACCAAACAGGGAAAAAAAAAGAACGAGTCACAAAATAAACATTTAACGAAGGGTTAGTGGGTTTAGACCCATCATATTAGTATCCTCGCCCTATTGACTTTGACTACACATTATTAATTTTGCTTTTCTTTTTTCCTCATTTCCAAGATAAATTTGCACCAATAAAAAACCTAACCCATCACATATAACATTTATTATGTTTTTACAAATAATTTTACCACAAACTTATCTATAGTACATTATAAAGGGTTTATCCTCAAATGTTGAATGTTGAAAAGTTGAAAATGTTGAAAGTATTTTATGAGGTTCTTAATAAAATCGGATGGAAATAATACACAAGAATGAAAGTGTTTGTTCACGTTCGTTTATTTAACTAAACAGACCAAAAATCTTGTTCATGTTTGTTCATTTATTAAATAAACAAACATAAACGAGTTTCCCGCCGAACGATTTGCGAACGGTTCGTTGAACTTTCCGTTCGTTTACAGTTCTTTCATATGTATTAGTGAAATGGTATTTTGGTGTGTTGACGTTAAAAGTAAGATTGATGAGGTGACGTCTTTTTTAGAACAACTAATGATGAGGTGACGTTGAGATGACAACATTTTTTGATGTCATAATTACTTAAAATAACTTCAATTTGCTAATTACTAAAAAAAATTAATAATAACTACGCATTGTGTGCCTAATGTTTTTATTGGTGGATTTAAAAAAGTGATCGGTGAAAAATTGCAAAAAGAAAATGTATAATATAATTGTACAATTGATTTATGTATTTAAGCATGGATTGTAAGCTTAAATAGTATTACTCAAGAAATAAATAGCTATAATTTCTCCATCTACATATTTTTATGTCATCTAAAATAAATCACCTCCGTAGATAATATAAGTTTCTGATTCTAATCGTACGTATAAGAACATGGAGTAACTAAATAATGCAACTAATGTGTATTAAATAATAGTAACAATTGCTAGTTACCATAAAGGTAAAAGAGAATGCAATTAATGTGCATTAAATAAGGTATCACTAATTATTGTATTTTGTTAGTTCTCACTTAATTTAAACACAATACTTAAAAATATTTTTCAATAATTGGTTTAAATGGGGTCTAAACCATATGACCCACAACGGGAGTTCGTTGCCTCAACCCACAAAGCTGAAACATAAAAGATAGGGAGTTCGTTGCCTCGAAAGACTAAAAATGATCCATTCCCATACTCTTTGCATCTCTATAGCTAAACATAATCGAATCCCAAGACAACTTCTCTTCCTATTTGGCACTACGTGACCCAATTGCCAATTAGTAATTCAACCCCTTTTCTTTCTATGTGTATTCGTCACAATACTTTTCAATCATTTCAGTATCTAAATTTAGAACTAACATCTTCTTATTAATTTCTTTGATTGTTACTCTTATATATTAACCATGTAATAATGTTGGATAACAAAGATCAACAAGTTAGCATTCCTTAATCTCTATTCATAGAGATGAGGAGGTATGATCTTAATGAAATTTGGATTTCATAATTATCTTGTTTGTCTTACATCTCAAATAATCATAGTTTAAGTCTAATTGTAATTTTATTTAATTAAGTACAATTAAAGTTTTAGACATAGACTAATTACTTTATAACCCACCGTAGATAAGCAAGTATAATATGCACAAATTAGCATCTTAGAAAAATCTTAGTGAAAATTCTAAAACCAAGCACTCTCACCCCTCTAACTGATTTCCCGCCATTTTCCAACATTAAAAAACCTTCAAAATTTACATTTCCACCTTCATTACTACTCGAATTATGTATTCAAACTGGTCAATCGATTCAGTTTTTCATCGCGATTGATAGTCTTAATTTTGATTTTGAGCAAATAATGTAAAACCCTCAATTTTGCCAGAATTCTTTTGTTGAACTGAATTTTCTCGATTTGATCCAGTAATTATGTGTATCGTTTAATTGAGTAATAATTGAGATATAAATCCAAAAAATAAGCAAATATGTCAACTAATAGACCAAAACGAAATATTAAACCGAATACTAAATTTGGGGATTATGTTTGTAGCAATAAGAATGTCAAATCGACGAGTAGTAGTACTGTGAAGGCTGAAATAGATAAGATGGATGTTAATGGTGGGGGGATAACTGAGGATATTGATACTAATGTTCCTAGTGAATGTAATGAAAGTAGTCTTGTGGAGCTTGTTCAAGATCATAGTTACTTGAACCAGAATAGTAAGATAGGAGATGAAGAATGTTTTGTTGATCAAAATATCAGTCTGAATATAATGGAGGACAAGAGGTGAGGAGTGGTAAAGACACTGAGACAGTGAATGGGAAGTGTAGTAATGAGGTGAAGCAGGGTCATTCAGATGAAGAGAAGAAGGATAATGAATCAATGGGAGTGAACAAAGGGATAAATGCTGATGGTAATCATACTAAAGCTAAGGTGTCAACAGGTTATAGGGGTGGTAAGTCCTATGCTGGTATTACTATAAATAATCTGGTTGAGATTGATAAGAACTTGGTTGTTGTACCTACTGAAATGGATTGCAATGGAAGTGAGGTTGTGATATTTGATGAAGTGATGGTTGCTGAAGGGAGTAAGAGGTGGGAGGGATACTTTATGGGCTATAGCATGTCAGTTAATGAGCTTAGATATAATCTCAGAAGGATGTGGAGTAGACATGGGTTTAAGGAGATTATTGATTTCAACAATTGGATTTATTTCATTAAGTTTCACAGTGATGAGGGACTTAATCATGTTGTTGATAATGGCCCTTGGATGGTAAGTAACAAGCCTATAATTGTTCAAAAATGGGACATTAATATGTGTTTGGATAAAATTGAGCCTGCAACTGTTCCATTGTGGATAAGAATGAGCAATGTTCCTCTTGAAGCTTGGACTACAAAAGGAATCAGTGCTTTAGCAAGCAGAGTTGGGAAGCCAATGGTTATGGATCAAATCACTGGTACTTTATGTAAGGAAGGAATGGGTAGGTTCAGGTTTGCTAGAGTCTTGGTAGAGGTATCTGCAAGTAAACCTCTGCCTAATGAGATTGAAGTGGTATATAAAAATGGGTTGAATGAGGAAATCTGCAGGGAAATTGTCAAAGTGGTGTATGATTGGAAACCCTCTATGTGTAATAAGTGTTGTGTGTTTGGACATACTAGTGTAAGATGTGGTAAGAAGCATGGTGAGGAAGCTGCTAAAACTGTTGGAAAAGATGCAAATATGGAAAGTAATAAGGATGAGGGGACTAAGCAAAGGGATCTAAATACTGATAATGAGGGTTTTATTGTTGTGCAAAAAAAGAAGGGGAAGATTACAAATGAGAAAGTATTGAAGCCAAACTATAAACCTAATACACAACAACCAAAAGGAGGGTCTGGTAAACAATGGGTAATGAGTGGGAAGCCTAATTCTCAATTTGCTTATCAACCTAAGAAAAATGAGGGTGTTGCCAGAAATCTACCTCCAGATAAGACTAATCAATATGGGGAAGTGAAGAATAAGAGTCCTGAGGGAAAAAAGGAAAAATCTCCAAGTAAAAAAGCCTGGAGTGTGCATGGAGAAAATTTATCAGCAATGAAGAGGTCAGCAAATAAGTATTCTGTTCTTGAGCTATATGATGAGAATGAAATAAGTGAGTTGAATGACATAAAGAATAGGGAAATTGTTGAAGAATTCATTAACCAAAAAAGGGTGCCCACTGAATGTGATATGTTGTTTTGGAACATTGATATGGTGGCTTATTATAAACAAAGGAAAGAACAGGAAAGTTGTAAGGGGAAAAGTAGTAAGGATGAGAAAGGAAGAATAAATGAAGAAGAAATTGATGTGTTTAATGATGATTCTAGTATGGCTGAACGTCTGAATGTGAATGAGATGATGGGAATGGATAGGGGAATATTAAGTGATTGTTGGTAAGCATTCTCTATGGATCTCAAGATAGGATGCTAGAATATCAGAGGTCTAAGTACATATGATAAACAAAAAGAAGTGAGAAAATTTATAAGTGAAGAATCTTTAAGTGTTTGTGCTATTGTGGAAACACATAGAAAAGCAAAAAGAATTTAAAAAATTGGTGATCAAATTTATGGGGGATGAGATTTGTATAATAATATGAAACACTGTGATAAGGGATGTAGAATCATGATAGGTTGGAATAATGAGAATTTGGTTATTAATATGGTTCACAATGCCAAACAGTCCATGTTATGTGAATTAAGGACTGTGAATAACAATAGAAGGGTGTTCTATACCATTGTATATGCTGCTAATGGAGGTATGGAGAGGAAAATGACGTAGAAGGATTTAATGGTTTACAAAAGAATAGTGGGTAATGAAGCCTGGTTTTTGATGAGAGACATGAATGTTACATTATTCCTTAATGAGCACTCAGCTGGTTGCTCACATATGACTAGTGATATGAGTGAGTTTAGGGATTGTGTAAACAATATTGAGATGGAAGATATATCTAGTTCTGCCATCTTTTACACATGGACAAAGAACTTGTTTAAAGTCAAAGCTGGGGCTACTAGTGGTGTAGTGAAAAAACTTGATAGAATCATAGGAAATGAAGAATTTATAGATAAGTTTTCACAAGCTGATGCAATTTTTCTTCCTTACTTGATTTCTGACCACTGTCCAAATGTCTTAGTGTTTCCTAATTCTTTACAAGCAAAGAAAAAAGCTTTTAAGTTTGCTAATTTTGTTGCTAACAAGGAAGATTTTATTCCTATTGTAAAGAAGTACTAGAATGAAGACCATGATGGATGTCATATGTTCAAGACTGTAAAGAAATTAAGAAGCATGAAGAAAGATCTCAAAAAGCTTACATGGAAGGATGGAAACATCTTTGATAAAGTTAAAAGTCTAAGAGATCACCTCAAAGAAATTCAGACTAAAATAGATAAAGATCCTGATAATAAGCTGCTAAGAGAGGCGGAAAGTAAAGTTTTAGCTGAGTATGTTGATTCTATGAAGGATGGAGAAAAATTACTTTTTCAAAAATCCAAGGTCAAATGGTTGAGCTTGGGTGACAGAAACAATGCTTATTTTCATAAAGTGCTCAAAAGTAGAGGTCACAAGAGCAGAATTAACCAAATAAATGATGAAAATGGGAATTGTTTTTATGGTAAGGAGGTTGCAGAGCAGTTTGTTAAACATTTCCAAGGTTTTCTTGGCAAAGTTGTCCAAGTTAAAGAGTTGGATTCTATTGATTATTTATTTAAGACTAAGTTGTCCTCTGAGGATGCCTTATTCATGATAAGCGAGATCAGTGATGAGGAAATCAAAAATGCAATGTTTTTTATTGATAGCAATAAAGTTCCAGGTCCTGATGGATTTTCTTCCCTTTTCTTCAAGAAAGCAAGGAGTATAGTGGGCAAAGATGTGTGCAGAGCTGTAAAAGATTTCTTTGATAATGGTAAAATTATGAGGGAGATAAACTCTACTATAATTTCTCTTGTCCCAAAGATCCTAACACCAAATAAAGTTACTGTTTTCAGGCCCATTGCTTCCTGCAATGTCCTCTATAAGTGCATCAGCAAGATTATAACAGAAAGAATGAAAATAGGCCTTAGGAAGATTGTGGGTCTGAACCAAAGTGCTTTTGTCCCTAATAGAAATATCTAGGATAATATTTTGCTATCATAAGAATTATTGAAAGGATATGAAAGGAAGGATGGCCCAAGTAGAGTTGCCATGAAAATTGATATACAAAAAGCCTATGATACTGTAAATTGGCAGTTTTTGGAGGTTATTCTCAAGGGATTTGGTTTTCACTGTAAGATGGTTAATTGGATTATTAAGTGTGTGACTACAACTTCATTCTCCATATGTGTCAATGGTGAAAGTTTTAGTTATTTTAAAAGAGGGAGAGGTCTAAGGCAGGCTGATCCTATGTCACCCTATCTGTTTACTTTGGTTATGGAGATTTTGACATTGATAGTAGAAAAGAGAGTTGAAGGAAGCAAGGAGTTCAAGTACCACTTTGGATGTAAAGAGATGAAATTAACTCATGTCTGCTTTGCAGATGATCTTATGATGTTCAGTCATGGAGATAAGAAATTTGTTATGGTGTTGAAGAAGGTTATTGAGGAATTTGGAAGTATTGCTGGTTTGCTCCCAAATTATAATAAAAGCACTATAATCTTTGGAAGTATGGCTAAGGAAGAGAAACAAATTATTCTGAGCTCTATTCCTTTCAGAGTGGAAAAACTTCCTGTCAAGTACCTTGGTGTGCCTTTAACTTCTAAAAGGATTGGTGTGAAGAATTGTCAAGTCCTTATTGACAAAATAAAAGATAGGGTGTTGAATTGAAAGAACATATGCTTGTCTTATGCCGAGAGATTACAGCTAATTGCTTCTGTGCTAGAATCTATCCATATGTATTGGACTTCTGTTTTTCTTCTGCCTCAAGCTGTTATAAATGATATTAACAAGTTCCTAAAGGGCTTTCTCTAAAATCAAGGTGAGCTGTCAAAAGGTAAAGCAAAGGTTGCATGGAAGACTATTTGCAGTCCTAAAAGTGAAGGTGGTCTGGGTCTAAAACACTTGGGTGTTTGGAATAAGGCTATGTTTGCAAAACATTTATGGCATCTGGCCATGAATAAAGTTTCTCAATGGGTTAAATGGGTAAACATTGTTAAACTGAAAGGAAAAAGTATTTGGACTGCTAATGAAGAAGTTTGGGATAGTTGGGGTTGGAAAAACATATTGAGGCTTAAAGATGAAGTAAGACAATATTTAGTGAAAAAAGTTGGTGATGGTGGAACTACTTCTGTGATATATGATAATTGGAGTAATATAAGAGTTCTGCAGTCTTTCATTACACAGAGATCTATATGATGTCAGCTGGAAAGTGATGTGGAGGTCGTAGGGAACTTCAGCATGAAGTTTTACAACTCCCTAGGCAGTGTACCTAATCGTTGTAGTGTAGTATAGGCAATACTCGGGGGTTGTTATCGTTCTCTAGGGACTAGGTTGGGAAGGCTTGATCATGGTCTAACAGAATTCTAGGGGTTGAGAGAAGATTCTTTTTGTGTTTTTATATTTTATGAAAGCATGTAAATTTATGGTTTAAGAGGTTGGTTTGTTTAACTAATAACTAAACTAATTAATATCTAAACTACTGGTGATAACTTTATGATAAACAAATGTATTTACCTAATCATGCACTACTCCTCAGATTTCTTCTCCTAGATCTGTTGCTTTGTCACACTTTTGATGATCTGTGTAAGTATTTCCTAGGTCATGAACGGATTACACGAACCCGCCGTCTATTTAATATTCCGTTAGGGCAACGCACAAGTAAGGTAGTATGAAGACTATTACAAGGCCCCTAAGAGTATATTAAATGCATGTGAAATAACTTAAGAGGGATCAACCAAATTAAGGGTAAGGTAGTATGAAGACTATTACCGATGGTATCCTTTCTACACTACTCGCGTTTCCCTAGACATGTCAACAGCGATACAGACAAAAGCTGGTTTTCTAAAGCCTAACGCGACATTCATCAACAAGAAGCAACATCAAAAGGATCTACAACCTAAATTTCATGCAATCATAAGTAAATACAAAGGATGGTTTAGCCTAGCATGTTAAAGATAAAGCAAGAATATAAATCAATCACACAACACATAGACATATTGAATGATTAATGATAAATAACCTTACTTGATTAAAACATGGATTCAAGGTAGTACAATAGGGTTTTGAGGCCATAAAAAAGACCTTAAAAGCTGTTGAAACGACTAAGGTTCATCTCTCTAAAATTATACAAACTTACACCCTTAAAACCCTAAAAACCGTTTTATATTTATAGAGATATCAAGGCAACAACGTCGCTTAGAATTCTTGACGTTGTCGCCACGTAGATGATTCTAGATCCTCTTTAAGTCAGTAATGTCCTGACGCCGTAGCGAAATTCCAGACGCCGTCACTATATAGATCACGACGACGTCGCTTTATGCCTGTGACGCCGTCTCCAGCCACTATATGCATAAATCTTCAAGAGATTTGTGTAGGTCTGTAATCTTGTCTGTTTCTTCTCTAAATGAGCCCAAGTCATGTGAATTTCCTTCAAAAGCCATCCAAGTGACCCTGAAATAGTGTATAAAATGACACCTCCTCAAATACCCCTACACTTGGGATTCACTTGTCTTCAAGCAAATGGTCTTTTCTACCTAGACAATAGCAGTATTAGGGTCATTTAACCTACTCTTTAAAAGTATTTTACAACAAAACCTTTTAGACCTAGTAATTAAAAGCATGTAAAGTCTATACTAGTACCTCACATAAGTGTTTGGGATTCTCTCTTTCACTTGGATGTATAATAAATTATAGAAACTATGGGAAACAGAAAATCATTACTCATTACCTGTCATAGCATATAAATTACCATAGGCTTGGTAAAGGATCAAACCTCCACCGCTAGGCGCAAGTATTATTCACTACTGTCAAATAGGTCTTTTAAAGGGTTGTGGGGTGTAGGTGTAAGATAACATTAACGAAAATGAAAATGGATGGGATACATTTTGGGAGTGACTTTTGGGTGAATTTTGAGTATAAGGGTTAGCTAATTATTTATAAGAATACACGTTGGTTTGGTTGCTAAGCCAAAGACTCGGACAAAATATACAAACTCTACACAACTCTATATCAATCTCTTTCTTTTTCTTTTCTTGACTCTAATATAAACATAGACATAAGCAAATGGCAGCCCGTACATTTTTTTCACTTTTTTATATACATTTTTTTCGTACACTTTTGCTCTGCCATTGCTTAAACATATAATACATCATGAGGGTTTATAGATGCACCCCTACACTTGAACTTTTACATACTCCATATTTACAATCTAACTAATGACCCGATTTGCGGTGGATCAAAATAACATGGAGCTTATTGAGCTCTACTAGGGGTAATAAATTACTTCTTCCCCATTTCTTCATAAGATGAATACTACCATGAATCCCAATCGTCCCAAAATAGTATTTACAAGGATAAGGACTTAGCAACCGTGTACTCAATAATTAACTTGGGTTAATATAATAATGATCTAAAAGTGAGTACATACAAGGTAGGCTAAGGCGATTTGGGTTTAACAATTGGTTCAAGGGTTGACAATGCTCTTCATTAATAGTCTGGCTTAACCAGAAAATTATGAGAACCGTGAAAAAGGATAGGCTCGGAGGGTTGTACTAGGGGTATCCTGCACTAAAAACGAGTGCATGGCAAGGGTGTGGGATAGTTATATGATCGGTGTGATCATCATAACAATTACAGGTTTAAAACATGGGTTAATCCTAATGCCTCTTATCTAGCAAATTCTAATACTTACTATGCGGTCTCGAGATGCATCACAGAAACAAGTTCTAGAATTTAATATACTACCGGTACACTCATATAATTTAATACTAATACCAATGCTCTAGAAAAGGCGACAAAGACCATACATACACATCTGTAATGACAGAATAGACACATATGATTGCATTTGAACCTTAACTCGAGAAAGCTAAAGGTATAAACTATCTTGGGTATCAATAATGGATACCCGAATTCCCGTAGATCTAAAGGCGAACCTCACATTTTTGGGGTGGAATTTTGAGGGTTTTTGTGCTATTCATATACATTCCTATCCATGAGACGCTATTAATACTCGGTTTTCGTCGGTATGTGTCATAAAAAAATTTAAAATTTTGGTTGAAATTACCTTTTATGTTATGTTTCGATATATTACCCATCATTTTAAGGACAAAGCAAATGGCAAATGAAGGAATAGTTTCTAAGGCTTATTTTCCCCCTTACACTTAAGTTGAACATTGTCCCCAATGTTCTATAGAAGTACCCGTAAAAATGAATAAAGGGATAAGAAAACAAAAAGTAACCCGTAAAAAAGAAATAAAGGATACGAAAACCAATTCAGAGAAACTATTACTCCCATGGTTTTGGCTCAATATTGTATAAGAAACATTCGATAACCTGTTAAATCCGACTCTCCAAGAATAATCTAATGAAAATTTCTAAGAACTTTCAAGCTTCTTCTCATCAAATATAACATGTAAATCAAAGACAAAGACAACTATACCAAGCATAAAATCGGCGGGATAGATATAAATACAATGAGAGTTTAAGGTTTTGACTCTATGAATGTAATAAAGATAGGATGTAGGCGATGATATAATCATAGGTTTTCTGCAGGTTTACAACTAAATTACAAATTTTAAATATTGCACATTCTATTTTTCAGAAATACTTGAAAAAATTCAAATTTTTACCTTGCTGGAGACGTGACGCCGTTGGGTGTTAATCCTGACGCCGTCTCCAGGGTCTGTAAAAAAATTCTTCTTCGTTTTTAATGAGAAATTTCTTGCACGCAATTTTATTAGTTAAATCTAAAGAAAGCACTGCATAAAACCTGGAATTAATCATTATAATCATATGACTTGAAACTGACGCGAATTAATCTAAACAATTTATTTTAAATGCTTGAATTAGTTCTAAAAACCAGATATATTCCCCCACACTTATTTTGTTGCAAAATACTTTTGATTGCAAATAAGACAAAGTTATAAACAAATAAACCATGATTACAAAATTCATTCAAACATAATAAAACAAACAATAAAGAATTGAAACACAAGATACTCCTAAGTGCGGGAAAAGTAAATATTGGGTTGCCTCCCTAAAAGCGCTTTTCTTTATTTATGAGTCTTGTAGCTAGACTCGAAGTCACAAGTCCTTACGTGACTTCTCCTTCATCATCTACCTCATCTTCTAGTTTGACAAGAGCAGGGAGCTCATTTTGAAGTTTCTATTCCTCCATCGCTCGAACTTCATCTCCTTTCTAGTGAGTTTTGATCTTTTTCCCCATCCTAGACTAACTATTCACAGTCATAGTGGGGGCTATAGGCTCTATGTTGTTCTTAATCCCTTTCTCGTCCTTACAAAGGGATTCAGGTATCCTATGGAAGCTTATCTTACTCCTTCCAGATCTTAGAGTTATGGTGCCCTTATCAAACTTAATCACAGCCTTAGCCGTTGTTTTTTTTATAACATTTATAAAATATTTGTTATTTATTTTGTGACCCGGTTATGCCTTGTCCGAAAGAATTTTTTTTTTATCTTTTTAACCCGAATATTTGCGTTTTTTAAATAAACGCTTTTGAACAAAAATGAAATAATTTATTAAATATTTTTATTAAATAAAAAGTAATAACTAAATATAATTTAATTATTTTTTTATGTCGGTACTCGTCGTTCTCGTTTTTAAATCAAATAAGTTTGAAAAATAAATTCGTAAGTGAGAGATGTGTAATAATAAATATGATTTATTATTTAAATGAGTTTTAAATTTTTTTTACCGGTTACGTGATTATCGTTTTTAGTTGACAATAAAAGGTCAAAAGGGTCAAAGTCAAGTCAGACCCAAAAAGTCAAAGGGTAAAATAGTCATTTAAACGTCTGAAAATTACCGGTTGTTACATATTAGTTTCTCATTGATCCTATGCTTCAGGTAATATTCCACAGGCTGAGAGCTGGGTGCCTCGGTCGTTTCTTCTTTTCCAGCTTTTCTGATTGGTTCATTTTTGATCCCATTTTCAGCTTCATTCTCATTCTCGGCTTCCTTTACTGGCATTCTTGTTTATGTTCCGATAGGTTTTTTAATGTGTTCGTCGGTTGCTACGTCATTATCGTCGTTCCTCTCTTCCTCCCCTCTGTCTAGAGAGATAGAATTTACGTTTTTTATGACTGGGGATTTGGCCTATTCTCTGATTAGCACTTTTTTAGGAGCCCTGCTGGTTGTGAGTTCCTTAAGAAGCTCAAACATTTCTGCCATCCTATCGTTTATCTCCTCTCGCTGTTTGAAAATGGCATTCTCAAATATTTCTATCTTTTCGGTGTGTGCTGCCATGTAGTCCCATATTCGAGCTTCGAAAGTGGTTCCTAACGCCTGGGGCTGAGGGATTGGGCCGGTACGTTCGTGAAAAGTTAAGGGGCTCTGCTTTGGTGGTTCATTCTAGTTTTGTGGGCGAGGGTTTGAGTAGACTACTTCGACATAAGCTTGAAGGACGTATGTTGAGCTTGGTCTGGGCATCGGTCGCGATCCCTTTAGTAAGAAATTAATCTGGTCTTCGAGCTCAAGAAGCCTTCGGTCAGGCATTTTTGGGGTGGGTTGAGGTGTTGAAATAGCCTTGACCGGTTTGACGAATTCTTTTGTGTCATTCCAGCCCTCATGGTCGTAGAAGGCGAGGTTCTCAATGATTTCCCAAGATTCGTCGGGGTTCTTATTGCGGATTTTTCTGTTGGCGGCGCGGTTAATCTCACACTTAAGATGAAACGAGACATGATCATAAAAAATCTGGATTTAAAGCCAACGATTGATGTCATGATGAGGGATTTTTTGTAGTAAGTCCTTGAAACGAGTCCATGCTTCAGATAGAGATTCTTCATGATGTTGTTGGAACATCAAGATATCGTTGCGGAGTTTTGTAGTCCTTCTTGGTGGAAAGAATTGAGTAAGGAAACGAGTAGTAAGATCCTCCCATGTGGTGATGGATCCTGCTAGAAGACGTTCAAGTCAATTGCTAGATTGATCGCGAAAGGAAAATTGAAATAAACACAGGCGTGTTCTTTCCCTATTTTCACTGTCAAGGTTAAGTGAGTCCACAAGTTTTAAGAAATCCTTGAGGTATTGGTTTGGATCCTCGGACCAAAGTCCGTGGAATGAGCATTCGTTTTGCGCCAACCGGATGGTGTCGGATCGAAGAGGTACCACGTTGTTCCCTACGGGGAGCTCAATGGTATTCTTATAGCCTTCGTGGCTAGGTTTGGAGTAATCTCCAAGAATACGGATAGGATTCTCGTCTCCCATGGTGGTTGACGAGAATGGATTACGAAACAATTAACACAAAGAAAAGATAGACTACAAGAAAGCTAATGTACGGAAATTAAATTTCTCACTTGAAAGGATTCAAGTGAGTAGAACTAAGTTAAACTATGATTGAAACCTAACTATTCCCCACGCAGCGGCGCCAAAAACTTGATGCGGAGGTCGTAGGGAACTTGATGCGGTCGTCGTTAGACTTCAACAAGAAGTTTTACAACTCCCTAGGCAGAGCACCTAATCGTTGTAGTAGTAGTATAGGCAAGACTCGGGGGTTGTTATCGTTCACTCAAGGAATAGGTTGGGAAGGCTTGATCACGGTCTAACAGAATTCTAAGGGTTGAAGGAAGATTATTTTTGTATTTTTGTATTTTATAGAAAGCAAGTAAATCATATATTAGAGAGATTGGTTGGTTTTAGCTATTAAACTTAAATATAATTCTAAAATATTTTGGTGATAACAATAAGATAAAAGATTGTGTTTATTTAATCATGTATTACTCCCTAGATTGCTTCTCCTAGTGTTGTTGCCTTGTCACCCTTGTGATGATCTGTGTAACTATTTCCTAAGTCATGAATGAATTACACGAACCCGCCGTCTACTTAGTATGCCGTTAGAGCAATGCACGCGTAAGGTAGTATGAAGACTGTTACCCGATGGTATCCTTTCTACACAATCACGTTTCCCTAGACATATCAACAGCGATACAGACAAAAGCTGGTTTTCTAAGACCTAACGTGTACATCCATCATAAGAAGCAACACCACTAAGATCTACATTCTAAGTTTCATACAATCATAAATAAACACAAGAGGAGGTTTAGCCAAGCATGTTAAAGGTAAAGCAAGAGCATAGATAGATCAAACAACATAGACATATTGAATGATTAAGTAAACCTTACTTGATTAAAACATGAGTTGGAGGGAGTACAATAGGGTTTTTAGGCCCTAAAATCGTCCATAACAGCTGCTAAACAAACTAGGGTTCGTACCATCTTTTTATTCTAAAGTTACACACTCAAAACCCTAAATTCAGGTTTGTATATATAGGTAAAATGATATGACGGAGTCGCGTTTTAATCGTGACACCGTCATGAGTAGAATATTCTAGATATTGGGCTGGGTCGTGTACTGTAATGCCGCCGTGAGATATGGTGACGCCGTCTTGATCTTCAGGGTGACGACGTCACGTTGTATTTGTGACGTCGTCTCCAGCCACTGTAGAGACATTCTTGATAGATGTTGGTGTAGATCTGTAGTCTTGTCCGTTTCTTCTCCAAATGAGCCCAAGTCACGTGCAATTCTTCCAAATGTCTTCCAAATGCAAAATACATGAAAAGGAACAATTAAGTACCTATTTTAGGCATAAATGCACGAGTTTGGAGGTTAAACAACCCCGAAAAAGTGTATGAAATGACACCTCATCAGAACTTCAGCATGAAGTTTTACAACTCCCTAGGCAGTATACCTAATCGTTGTAGTGTAGTATATGCAAGACTCGAGGGTTGTTATCATTCTCTAGGCGAATAGGTTAGGAAGGCTTGATCACGGTCTAATAGAATTCTAGGGGTTGAAAGAAGATTCTTTTTGTGTCTTTATATTTTATGAAAGCAGGTAAATCTATGGTTTGAGAGGTTGGTTTGTTTAACTAATAACTAAACTAATTAATATCTAAACTACTGATGATAACTTTATGATAAACAAATGTATTCACCTAATCATGCACTACTCCTCAGATTGCTTCTCCTAGATCCGTTGCTTTGTCACACTAGTGCTGATTTGTGTAAGTATTTCCTATGTCATGAACGGATTACACGAAGAAAGAAGTGCTTAAACGGAAAAATCCTTAACTTCGGTTGGGATACATTTTCAATAAATTTCTAGAGTCTACTTGAGGACAAGTAGGATTCAAGTGGGGGGATATTTGATGACATCAAATAACGATACATTTATACCATCATTTATCCCGAATAAGTTATCCACTTTAATATAATTATTGCAAGAATTGTTACTTAATTGCTTAAAATTGTAAATTACAGTAATTATGGAGCGATTTATGAAGACATGCTAAAAGGCGCACTTTTTGGAGCTTAAACGATGATATTTAAAGATTGCTTAATTCTGCTCAATATGTTGTATCCACAAAAGGAGATACGGCGTATCAACGCCTGGACTTCACAAGAAAACACATACTCTTGCTTCCTAATACGGCGTATCCATGTTTCCCTATACGCCGTATCCAGCTGGATAATTATTAAGAGATTTGGTGAATAATTATAATTTGGGAAGTTATTTTGATTAATTATAAACTTAGCGTGCACTCTAAGGAAATCACCCATATACGCCGTATTGACCTAGCTCAATACGGCGTATCTCAGTGTGCAAAATCATATTCTCTATACCATACACATAAAAGACGATTTTCTGAAGAAAAGAAGAGCAACCAAAGGTCAAGCATCGATCACGATTCCATAGAAGACACCGTGTAATTCCTATACTCTTGTAATCATTTAATTTTTGGTATCGTTCGGTAAAACGTTTAGTTTACCTTGGTTATTTGATCACGCTTGTATAATTACACTGGTTATTAGCCATCTTAATGAAGGTTTAATGTTTGGTTTGTTTTAAAATTGATTTCTTAATTTATCGTTGAAAGTTTAATTATGTTTATCACATGATACTTGTCTACGTGTTTGAATATGCGACCTATCATTCAACTGGGTCTAGTTATGCCTAACAAGTGAACTAGATACTGGGATAGCTCTCCATATCGTGTTTTATATTACTGGACCAATAGGATCACAAATAATGTTCTATCTTTGTCTTTAAATTATGAGCTTAGTTGGACCGGCAGGTGACCCGTAATGTTTCAACAAGTATGTTCTTAATTAATTGATAAAGACTTGAACAGTGAACTACCAGTATATAAAATACCGTCAAACAGTAAGTGGGTAAAGTCCCGATGGGCTAGGGTTTAACAAGATCACCATTGCTTTAATCCCTAGATAGATTATAATTAAACTAAAAGGATGCTTTATGCGGATACGTTAATTGTGACAGGATTCAACGTGTCTAGGTCTTAGGATGATGTCCCGCCTAAGTCTTAAGAATGATATGCCGCTTCGAGATAAGAAATCATTGCACTAAACAAACAAACCAGCATTTAATCGGATTTAATATGGCTAATACAGTTTTCTATCATTTGGCTTGTACCGCTCTTTTATCTTCTGATTGTTTTCTTGCATGTTTATTGTGTTTAGAATTGATTATTGTCACCATAAAATATGTGCCAGTCTCCCAGGCTGAAAACCCCCCATTACTATTAGAACTAGGTTTAGAATAGGTTTAATAAGTAATTAGAATTAACTTAATTAAAGTAATTAAAATACTGATAGAATATAATGTTAACAACCTCGCTCTTAGTGTTCGACACCCTACTTATCACGAAATTCCACCCGATCGGGTACACTACCCGTTAAAGTGTTGTTTTAGGATAAGTCGGCTAAATATAAATTTAAAACTTGGTAATCAATAAACTGACCCTACACGACAGCACATCAAGTTTTTGGCGCCGCTGCCGAGGAGTGAAAAAGTTTAACCTTTAATTTTATTAGTAGTTCTAACCATTAGCTTAGAAAAATTTAATTAGTGTAATTTAATTCTGTTTGGATTAATTGTGTGTTTAAATTCCCGCATTTTTTAATTGTTTTCTAAGTATCCTGTTTTGATAGATCAACTGATACACCATATCCAACAGTTAGATACGACGTATCGAGCCATCTACTGAGACAACGTATTAATCTCTGCAGTCTAAACAACGTATATGTTCTTCCAAACAATACGTCGTATTCTGTAACCTCAATATGGCGTACTGACCTTCTGCAGACCCATACGGCATATTCAAATTAATTGAATACAGCGTATTGATCATCTGATACAGTAACAGTAGGAATTTTTCGTATTTAATTTCCTGTTTTATGCGTTCTCTCCCTTGAGGGCATATCCTACTGATCATTTGTGCTTATTTTCAAGAAACCGTTTGACGAAGAAAGAAATCACGATGACAGAATCGAATGAATATATCTTCGTTACCCGAAAGAACTTCATATCTAATGATAACGAGGGAAGAATGATCGAGATTTTTTTTTGAGATACAAGGAGCGTTTTTGGTCAAGATACGTGATAATACTTTCAATGGGACAATTGGAGAAAACGCGTTTGAACACATTAATAAATTTCTCGAAGTAGTTGGGCCAATCAAAATTAATGGGGTAAGCCAGGACCGATTTAGGCTTAGCATCTTTCCTATCTCACTCGCAGGTGCCGCAAGTGAATGGTTTAAAAATGATTGTATCGGCTCAGTTACTACTTGGGAAGATTTGGTAGAAAAGTTCATTCAAAAATTCTACCAACTTTCTAATAACAATGAAGAGATGGAAGCTAAGGACAGTGATGACCCCGACGATATTGCTGAAGTCTTCAAGATCAAAGGCAATTTATTTGACTACGAGAGACCCTTGTGTAAAGCATTCAACGACTTCAACTACCTCCTTAAAATTGACACGGATCTGTTTACTTTTGATATCCAAGGAATCAGGACTTACGAGGAGTATGAGTTGAATAATACTGT
Source organism: Tanacetum coccineum (assembly GCA_026074375.1). Classification (NCBI taxonomy): domain Eukaryota; kingdom Viridiplantae; phylum Streptophyta; class Magnoliopsida; order Asterales; family Asteraceae; genus Tanacetum; species Tanacetum coccineum. Next base: position 65,840 of record BQNB010018598.1, read on the forward strand.
GATAAGGGATCTTGAGGAACCGTGGTTGGATAACGGGGTGCCATATCAACTATGTGATCATATATGTGAAACATATCATTTTAAGAATGGAATGACTAAATGGCCCACGTGTAGTTCAGATATTGATGGGTTTTGTAACAGTGGAGAGCTACCTGGGATGGTTCAGGTCGGAAGCATGACTTATTTCCAGGATCACAAGCTGTATGATGAATTATCTGATGGAAAACTAAAAGAAGAAACCTTAATGCACAAAGGAAAAGTTGAAGAATCATGGGGAAATGCAACTCCCGGTGTGATTATGTGCATGGTTGGTAAATAGTTTCGAGAACTTCCATGAACTAGACTATAATGTGCTGGTAAAGCTACAAGAATATGAAGTTGCCCCATTCACTCGTTTGAAAAGTTACGACCAGGGACCATATGCAAACGTCAAAACCGAAGGTGCTTATAACCCTTATCTTGATATTAACCGTATCTTTAGTAGGAACTATGGAGCACACAACACCGGTTATACTCAAGACAATCAGGAACATAAGAAGGAACATCATGATCCATTAACCTGCCGTGTTAGAATATTTGAGATGATAAAATAATCATTCAATGCTGATGATGAGTATGTTGCCGTTATAGAACATGAGTGCTCCGAACATTCAGAATCCAACATTGATACATGTCAAGCTTATCGAGAACTTTTTTGCATTATGGATAAAGGATGGATCGTGAAAAGGCATGCAATGAATGAACGAAGAGAAATAAAAAGTCAAACTTAAAGACTAGCTGAAAGAAAAGTGCTTACCGAGAGATAACCCGGTTGTTTTTAATTGTTTGAATTGAAATTTTAATTGTTTTATCGAGTCTGTCTTCCCAGACACTCAATACGGCATATCGAACCCCTATGGATATGCCATATCGAACCTGTCTGGACGTTATCAGTCTTTAATTTTTGCAAAAATTTAAAACATTTGTTTTTACAGGATGCAATACGGCGTATCCTTAGGTTTAGGATATGGCGTATTGACCTCATGTACAGTGTGTTTAATTGTTTTCCATCATTGTAACCATTGTGTAACCGAGATAGGAATTGCACTTTTGTCTTCTAAACTTTTATGCATGACCTTGCTGTAAGGAAATCGACGATATGGTATACTCTAAAAAAGATGTGCGCTGAACTCGTACGAGCATTCCGACGCCTCGTCAACACACTTTTGCTTAAGAACTCAAATTAGAGAATCATCCCGAGCAACATATATGGGGAGTTCCTCATTCTAATTATATTTCCCATTTTCTTTAAATTGTTTTATCTATACAATGAGGACGTTGTATAATCTAAGTGGGAGGATAGAGAATTAGAATGCCTACTTGTCCTTTCTTTTACAAATAATATGCTATATGCTTAAATTATGCCAAATTTTAAAATTTTTAGCATAACTTTTGTGAAAATTACTAGTTACATGACCTCGCGCACTATAACCCTTAATACCAAATTGTGAGAATTAAGCCTATTCCGTTTCTAAATGTTAACTAAAAATTCCACAAAAATTATGAGTGTGTCGGTGATGTAGTAGACTTTAGAACTTGGCTTGGTATATCACTCGAGACCACAACGATGAGTACTATAGACTTAGATGGAGAAACATTTTTAACTAGTAAATTTATAGGAATTCACCAAAAAAGCCTAAATGTTGTAAAAATAACTAACTACACTGGTTAGTTAAACCCTATGTAACCCTTTGCTTACTCTCACTATAAGAGTAAGATCCTCTAGAAAAACCTGTTGAGCCATTCCTGTCTTTTTCACACCAAATGTCTATTTCGTTACACCTTTACTGTTAGCCTTAAAATATTAAGTTGAACAAAGAAGCTCTGCTATTAATCATGGAGGCTCGGTCTTTATTTAATATATGTTGTAATAGGCTAGAAACAGGAAACGGGCTCGAGACTTAATCTAATATTGTACGTGTTTCGGACTAAGGTCCAAAGTAAACCCGAGCCCGACCTAATAGACAAATCTCACGGCCCATAAGGCTTAATGAAAGTCAGCCCATATGAAGTATAAATATCCCTCTCTAAGTGTGGAGAGGGTGTTGGTTCTCATTTTTTACACACACAATTGCTTGAATTCAACCACCCTTTTTTTCTTTCTTACTTTCTCTCTCTAACTTCTTCCTTTTTTCTCTCTTTATTTCTTATCTTATTTTCTTGTCAAATAAATAGTGAAGTGA